>JAOVYX010017916.1:0-21205 GCA_035668315.1 Drosera spatulata | reverse complement strand
TATTTTCGTTGCGTTTATAAATTTTTGAACTATTATTTGATCATAATTTTTATATTTATTTAATCTCAATTTTCTGGAACTTTATACAGACGGAGTGCAATTCTTCTCATCCATCAGAATTTTCGATATACATAAAACAGACTTTGGTGTCATGAGCGTGCGAATGACAGAAACAATAAGAATTGCAATGACTTTGTGATTGTTGCACCAGTCGCACTTGTACTGTTCAATGAGCAATAAAATAAAATATCATTACGAAACAGCCTGTTCAATGGGCAATTTGAATTGTCCGTGATGAGTAAGACGTCATCTAAGCTTGCTAACACAAGGACGTACAGTGTCCATAGCATACTGTTGATAATGGCAACCAGGATTACTGTTAAGAAACCTGAAAAAGGAAGAAGACCATTAACATCATGAATATCGATGCAAATCTGTTCAAGTTTGAAGCGTCCAGTTTAGACAAAATGGAAGCAATGGGTACAATGTTTTCGAAAAAACCGAAGCTCAAGCTGTCACTTCTATCCTCATTCTCAGTATTCAGTAAGGTTACAAGCAGCTAGCCCAATATGGTAAGTTAGCACGATTACAACAATTAACAAATGACTTGTGAAAACAACTAACTGATCGCAATTAGGTTACAAAATGACTCGTCTCTTTTTAAGGACGTCTGTGCAGGATCCAACATGTACCATTGATCAATAGCAGGTGCAACATCTGTTAAGCGTGCGCCACACCGACAACTGATGCCCATAATCTGAGTATCTCCAGAAGAAACCCAGTAGCTGCCTTCTGTCACTATATCTCCTTATGCTTTCGCACAGTGACTTTCCAACAACTGAATCAAGCATCACATATCTGAAGATACAGAAGCCATCACGGTTCTGGCAAGTTTACAAGGTCAACAGATTTGATGGGTTCGTGATTGAGCGTCTTTGAGGATAACGAGCAAAACCAGGTAGAAAGATCAACTGTGTCACGGTAAATGAGATAAACGATGAATGCAGCATAAGCTGCCGTGACAATGCAGATCCCAAGTCCAGATAGCCATCCACTGACTTCAGAAACAAGAAAATCCCAAAGAAGATAGCCGTTGATCACCATCACAAGACCAGCGACTGTCCACGCCAACCTCTGGAAAGAAAGTTGCCATGACGTGTTAGCATACTTTTCCAATACGACATTAGTAGAGGAACAATAACAAATTCAAAGCAAATATACCGAGTGTATCAACATGTCCAAAAGACTACATATGACATCAACATCCAGGTTGCCAACCGAGGCACAAACATGGTACTGAGGTGAAATCCTAACCGTAAAAGATATTGTTACAAGAATCCTGGATTAAGCATCAGAAAAATAGTCAGGCACTAGAACTAGCAAGGTTAAAAGTGACGCTTCATTATAAGCATCTTAAAGACTACAGATCAAGCTCTATAGATACGAGTCAATGGAATCATGGATCTTTCATCGTTTTTGGTTCCTTCCTTCTGTGGGAAGCTACTACACTGAAACATATTCAATAGCATCTGATTTCTAGATCACAGCAATGAAATCAGCAGGAAAAAGCAATCATAGAGAAGCACAGGCGAAATAGATTTTCGCACATGCATGAATTTGACAAATCTAGCTTTTACTCACCTGAAGAAGATGCCCAA
Organism: Drosera spatulata; assembly: GCA_035668315.1. NCBI lineage: Eukaryota > Viridiplantae > Streptophyta > Magnoliopsida > Caryophyllales > Droseraceae > Drosera > Drosera spatulata. Next base: position 19,547 of record JAOVYX010017916.1, on the reverse strand, counting down.
TCTTGAAATCGCCCATGACCTGCTCCTTTGATACCAATGTGAGAAGGGGAATAAGTGCGAATGGAATCTGTACAGACTGAAGCACGTTCAGCCATTCATTTAGAACGTCCAAGGTTCCTTCGGAAGAATTGAAAACAATGGCAACGATCATTGTCGGGACAATGGCAAAACTCCTTGTGATCAAAGACCTCATCCACTTCTCCATATGAAGATTTAGAAAGCCCCCCATAATAAACTGTCCTGCATAGGTGCCAGTAATGGTGCTACTTTGCCCAGCAGCTAATAATCCGATACCCCATATATACAGAATTGGGAAGATTCCTCCGCTGTACTTTTCGTGCAAGTACTCTCCCGCATTGGCCAGACCTATACTGGTAGCTTGCTCCGTCCCATAGAAACCTTTGGCAAATACTGTTGTCACAAATAAGTTAATCATGAAGGACACGGAGAGGGCGATTGTGGACTCGATTGAGTAATAGTTTAGTGCCTCTCTAACTTGTCCCTTCTTGTTGGGATCTATTTCCCTGGACTGAACCAAAGCAGAATGCAAGAACACATTGTGCGGCATGATAACACAACCAACAACTCCCACTGCTTGCCGTATAGCCCTTGATCTGATTTTCGGAACCAAAACTCCTGCAAAGAAGAACACTATCAGCACGTTATCGGACTACAAGGGATGCAACACTGGAGGAAGATAGAAATATTATAGAGATTAATACCTATTAGAAGGTCTTTTGTGCTAGGAGCTGCATCAGCGAACATCCATGCAAATGACAGAGCCATGGCTGAAATTAGAACTCCGAAAACCGCCTCCAGCTTCCTCACTCCATAGTTCTCAAGCAATAGGAACACAAAGCTGTAAACATAAAGAAAACCAATCATGTACCGTCATTCTCCCTTGCATAATGCAGATTGATTGGTTGTGAGAAACCGCATTTATAGTCTAACATTTATAGCAAACATTAATTCACTTTTGTGCATGGGGGTAGGAGAAAAGCAAACAAATGTATAGTATGAAAGTTCATTAGCAGAGCGAGAGAAAGAGATAAAAATTAACACTTCATTCTCCTGTCTACCATACTAGTATATACCCTATCCATGAATTTTGCTGTGAAGGCTGATGGATCCTCAACCCAATATGAGAGCCTATATGGACGATAGTCCCGATCAATATTTAAATATATATCTACCATACATTTGGCCTATGGTAAATCTGTAACTCAAGATCAAAACACATTCACATGAAAGGTGTGAGAAGAATTGTTGAATGTGCGCCCTAATATTTTTCCTTGCATTCTAGAGGGTATTACTTATTCATAAGACCTGGAGGTTGCAGGATCATGCAACTCTCATGAAATTTAATACTGTTATGTAACTGCATAAGAAAACATACTGCCCTAAGAATACGCCTTGTAGATTATGTGAAATTTAATCTCCTTTGTCCATTTTGAAACTCCCAACTCTTCTCAAAGATTTACTCCTACAGTCATAACCTCTCACCCTCCCTCAGCTCCATCTCACTTATTTGCAATACCCTTTCGAAAACTAACTCTATCAAAAATCTGAGTTAATGATTAAAATTTAGACGCTCACAATATTCTGTGTCCATACAAAAGGCAGAGTCAAAGAGATTATCTCAACAATAGAAAACTCAACAATGAAGCAAATCTTAATCCACAAAAGCATGAGACACACAATAACATCAAAATCAAAACAAACACAAATCGACTCAGCTCAGACTTGACTCAACTTACCTATCAGAAGCAGTGATCAAAACCCCAACCCAAACCGGCACGACCCCCCGACTCAAAATCCTTATCGCGATAGCGCTCCCGATCACCTCCTGAATATCAGCACCCACCAGCGCCACCTCCGCCATCACCCACAACACCAGCCTCGCCCACCGCGGATACTCCTCCCTACACAGCTCCGCCAGGTTCCTCCCCGACACGACCCCGAGACGGGCAGACAGCACCTGGATCAAAAGACCCATGATTGTGGCGGCGAGCAGGAGCCATAGGAGCGAGTAGCCGGCGACGGCGCCAGATTGGAGATCGCCCTCGAGGTTTCCTGGGTCCAGGAATCCTATGCTCATTAGGAACCCTGGGCCCGTGTAATGCCACAGCTTTGCCCATGAAAAGGGATACGACGGCGGCGGCGGCGGCGACGACGACGACTCTGGGTCGTCGAGGTTTGGTTTTGTTGGTAAAATCGATGATGATTCTGGTTCGGTGATGATTTGGAGAGGGAGAAGACGAGATGACTCGTTCATGGATTTGATGATGATGAAGAATTTGATTTTGATTGATGAATTTGATTTGATTTGATTGATGAAGGTGAATGTGGAGATGAATTGTGGGTTTGGAGGTTAGAGATTTGATGTTGCTGAGTTGACCTTTTTCGGGTTAAGGTTAATGTTGATGGTGGAGATCAGTGTTTTTTATGATCTGAACGAGAATGACTTGGTAAGGTCATGTCTTTGTTGTGAGAGGGTATATATGCAGTGGGGTTGGATTTTGTAAGTGACGTCAAGATTGTGGCGTTGTTATGTTATCGTAGATTATTCTTTTCACATCTTTTATTTTAATTTGATTTTTTTATAATATAATTAATTTTTATTTATTTGAGTTGTTTCAAAATATATATAATATATTATATATAATAATATTTTTATTTAAAAAATATCAAAACAATCCAGATTTGATATAATATATCAATTATCTTCTTTTATAATTGTTACAGTAAATCCGACTATCATAAAAAATATATTTTTTTTATCAAATTATAATAAATTCAATACATATAGAAATTTATATATCGGATCAAAATTATATCTGTATTTTGAAACTGACAGGGTATGATAACTTATCTTTGCAGGCCTATTGATATAACTAGCTACTAGTATTTGCACCACCATCTTTCTGTTTAAAGTGAAATTGTTTGGATATGTGTAGTCTGATTAGACTTTCACTTTGAAAAACTATGGAACAGCGGTCTCGAACCTTTCTGCACAACGGCCTTAAAAAAGAAATGATACTTGTCCCATCCCCATAAATTATAATGTTTTTGAACATAATATAAAAAGTTTTTTTTTTTTTATGAATCGTACCTAAAACAATCAAACATTATTTTAAATAAAAATATCGTAAAATATTAATCATAATTTAGATTATATTTTTTAACGCTGAACAGTTGTTATAACTATGTTGTACCGCGAAAATAAAACACAACTTCTCAAAATTCAAGTAAAGATAGTGTTGAATGATACAGTTTATGGGGAACGAAGGGAGGAATAAATTTAGGGAGTTTACAGGCTTACAGCAATCACGCAAATAATGAACTAATTTCCATGTTTCTCTTCCAGCTCCCGGAGTTCTCTTCCAAATGAATCGCCCTCAATTTCCATGTCCGATCATTAGAGTACATCTTGGATCTTAAAGATGCTGTTAAGATCCTGTCCATGACCATTTGGTTAGAAACAAGGATTGCTTATCACGAGCTGATCCTCTTTTACTATATATACACAGCAGCAAGCATAAAAAATCTACAAATTTAACTCTTTCTAATCTACTAAAAGCATCTTAGGTCCAGATACATCAATCACTAGTCCACAGATCTCTGCTACTGTAACCAAAAAACTTCTGAACTTGATTTCTTCTACGCGCCACTGCACAAATTAATCCAGAAATCAACTAACTCTAGCTAGAAACCGACCTGTACAGGAAACTAGCCGCTATACATCAGTCATCTCAAACCGCAAAATTGCAAGAATGTTTTATTGAATTCAAGTCTTCTTAACTTGCTGAGAACCCATGAAAGCGAAAAAATTTATCAGCCGTTGAGGAAGAGGAAGCTGCCCCAAGAGGGGCCGGTGATCACGAACCGAGCATGTTGACCCTTGAGCTTTGGGACTCTTGGAGTTCATATGGTTTGATCAGCTTGCTGTCGATGTAAGAAAGCCATTGGGAGAGAGGCGGCTTCAGCCACGCGGAAGGGAGGGCGCCGTCATGAGACATGAGGTAGAGGATGAATGCAGCATATTCTGTTGTCACCAGAAAGAAGAAGAAGCCGGACATGAACCCGGTGACTTGGTTCATGAAGAAATCATAGATGACATACACATTGATGATCATCACGAGAGCCACGATGATCCATGCTACTCTCTGCAACAAAACCTCGGCATCGGCAGCTACCAAATTGTGATTTACAGTAGATAGACTTCTCGGTTATAACCAACGAAGAAGTTGACATAATATAATGTGATCAAATTAAACAGCTCACCTCTATATTAGACCCGAATCTGAAAACTCCCATCACCTGTTTCTTGGACACCACAGTGAATAAGGGGATCTGCATTGACTGAACCACATTTAGCCACTCGTTTAAGATATCCATAGCAGACTCGGCTCTGTTGAAAGCAATAGCCACAATCCTCGTTAGAACGATGGCAAAACTTCTGGTGATTATAGCCCTTAACCATTGCTTCAATCTGAGGTTGAGGAAACCGCCCATGATGAACTGTCCAGCATATGTTCCTGTTATCGTGCTGCTTTGACCAGCCGCCAACAAGCCAATACCCCACAAGTAAAGGATTGGGAGAGCACCACCTCCATACTTCTCCTCAAGTTACTGCCCAGCATTCTTGAGGCCAACATTGTTAGCTTGCTCAGTGCCGTAAAACCCCTTGGCAAAAACAGTCGTCACAAACAAGTTTATCATGAAAGAGACAAGAAGAGCCAAAGCAGACTCGATGGAGAAGTAGTTGATGGCCTCTTGGACCTGGCCTGTTCTGTTGCGGTCTATTTCCCTGGACTGCACCAAGGCAGAATGCAGGAAAACATTGTGTGGCGTGATGACACAACCAACAAATCCCACTGCCTGTTGTATTGTTCTTGAGCTAAGTTTAGGGACCAGAACACCTGTAATTTTCATTGCAGCCAAAATGGGCAGATAAAGCATAGCCAGTTGAAATCTTGAGAGGCACAACTACTCAATTATAATTTACACACATCCGGATTCCGGACACTTATGGTAGTAAACAAACTTCTAGAGATCAAGATCATCCAGTTACCTACTAGAAGCTTTTCCCCGCTAGGTCTTGCATCGATAAACATCCATGCAAATGCTGCTGCCATGGTTGCCACTAAAGCAGCAAGACTAGCTTCCAATCTCCTCACTCCGTAATTCTCCAGAAATAAGAAGGCAAAGCTGTTTATCACAAGGAGAAACAGATGAACCAAGTCAAAATCAGCTCAGGCTCGTTATCATATTGGGTTATCTTCAGTCATAACAAGACACATATTTAGGTATTCGGCAGCAGGATAGCTAACATGAACTGCATATTGCGTGCACATGGGATAGTCCAATGAGAGCTATATGTAATTCAATCGAAGACATTCTAACTCAATAAGACAATAAGGCATTCTGCATCGTTTAGAGTGGGAAAATTATTCATGTGGCCGAACCCAATATAAGGTGACAATAAGCCTAGATCATTAATACATTGCAGGCAGAACTTTGAGTCTAATGATCGAATTTCGCAAGCTGAAATCAGAGACTTGTTGGTAAAGTCATGCTGCATCACATAACTCATGCTACATTTGGAGATACGAATTGAGAAATCACAGGAGACTTCAATTTCTACATCTATGTGCTATCAAATCTTGCTTGTATTTAAATTCAATAGTAAAAGCTAGAAGGAAACCACGCTAGCATATATAACGATATAAAAGACTAAGTCATAGAAGACGTCATTGCATCAATGTATCCAGGTAATGGGATAAGGCCGTAGATTTCTTGATAAAGTTCTACCTAAATACTCATAGAGAACTTGAAATACTTAAAAAAGGATAATGCCATAGAACTCCCCCAACTAACACAGACCAATCAACAGCGGTAATCACAACGCTAGCCCAAAGCGGCACAACACCCCTGCTCAAAATCTGAACCCCGATGGCAGTCCCAATCACCTCCTGTATATCGGCCGCAACCACGGCCACCTCAACCATCCCCCAAAGCACGACCCTCGCCCACGGCGCATACTCCTCCCTACAAACCTCCGCCAGACCCTTCCCGGTCACCACCCCCATCCTCGCTGCCGTCACCTGGATCAAACAACCCATTGCTGTCGCCCAAAAGAGCAGCCAGAGGAGCGAGTAGCCGGCGATGGAGATCGCCTTCCAAGTTTCCTGGGTCGAGGAATGCTGTGGACATTAGGATCCCTGGGCCCGTGAAGGAGAGGAGTTTGGTGAAGGAGAATGGTGGGGTTATAGTGGCGGCGGAGGCGGAGGCGATGCTTATGTGCTCGAGTTCGATGATCGCGACCCCGACCCGCGGTGGTGGTGGTCCCGGGGAGGAGGAGGAGGGGTTGGAGCCCAAGAGGGGATTGGATTCGCTCGCCATGGTGGAGGAGGAGAGTGCATTTTGGGTTGTGTTCTGATGAATTTAGGCATTTTTTTGGGGGTTTGAGGGGATGAGAGGCTGTGGTGAGAGATGCGGCGGCGGCGGCGGCGGCGATGGAAGAAGCAGAGGCTGTGAATCTGATTGCAAAGGGGTGGCTTCAACGGGGGAGAGGGCGAAAATATAGGTATGGTCAAGATTCGTGTGAACGTAAGATTTCGGAGTTGTTCGTAACACTTTCGTTTCCTTTTTCAGTTTAACCGGAATTAATGGCAATACTATATTATGATTATATTTTTTTTCGTTCATTCAAATTATAATAATTTGATCCGATATGATAATTTATATTTGTGTTTAATTAATAAAAAATGATAATTTTGTCTTTATTAGTGTGTGAAAAAAAGAAACAAAATGATGATGGTGGATTAATGTGATATAAAATAATACTAATTTAATATTTTTATATAAAAAAAATTGATAAATAAGAAAATGTTGCAATTTGAATGAAACGATCAAAAAAAAAGTGTTACAATTTGAATACGACGGAGGGAGTACTATTTAATGTTGGTTTGTAATTGAAATATATAATTTAATTTAAACTATCACTAATAGTTTCTAATAAATTTATATAAAACAATATTTGATCGTCTCGAAAATGATTTTTATCATGAACAACTTTATTGATTATATAAACTAATGTTGTAATTAATACCAAACAAAGAATGCAACATATATACAACCCCAAAAACTTTTATCAGCGACACAATACGTTAGATATTGTTTTACACTAACGTGTCGTAAAACATAAGTTGTGATATAAATTATATGTAGTATTTTACAATGGAGATTAGAGGATGAGGGCAGGGGATCATCAAACATTATTATCTATAAAAACAAAACTCATCAAACTTTATATTCTTAAATAATCACCTTTTTAGAATGTTGTATTTTTTTTGTGAAATAAAGAAAGGGTAATAGACATCTTTTGGCCACATTAAATTTAACAGCAAGAATTTCATTCAACCTTATTTTGGATTATAAGAGATTTAGTATATCTTTCTCTATTTTGCATTTTCATCTTTGATTTTTTAAGTATTTGTAATATTTTACTCGACATATCCATTAACTAATTCAAACTAATCATCTAACGTTAATATTATCTATGGTGAAAAGATCTTCATCACTAATCATAATCATATTTTTTTCTCACTAATAAGAGATAATTTTTTTTTTCTATCTTTTACTCCTAAACGACCCTATAAAACCAATAAGCCTCGCCGTTCATCATGGTGTTATCATTGTGTTGGATTTTGGGACATGATTGTGAGTTTTATGTGTACTTCATGTTTAAAATGTGGTAGGAATGAGATTGTGAATTTTGGTGGGATGATTGGCAACAAATGGAGAAAGGAAATCATTTTTGCTTTTTGTTTGATGTTGATCTAGTTGTTTCTGACGGATTCTGAGACCTACTATTTATTTTGGTTAGATTTCAATTAACGTATTAATTGCTACAGATGGATTTTGAGAAGTATTAATTATTTCGATCGATTTTCGACAAATATATTAGTTGATTCAATAGTAAATTATCTGAAATTACAAACATTCAAAGAATATTATAGAAAAATACATATGAAAAAATAATTCAAAAAACATACAACTCAAAAACGTGAAACTGCTCGGACATTCTGTTTTACAAAACTGCAGTAATTATTCAGGCTCTCTGTTTCGCAAACCTGACGCTCTATTTTAGAAATTATACTTTTGGAATTATTTTTTTATGTGTATGATTTTAAATTTTTTTCAGTTTTATGTATTTTGGATAAATATTCCTATTTTTAAATTAAGGTTCAATTTTCTTTTAGGGTTTATATGTATTTTTTCTTGGGTTTTTTTTTGTTCATTTTTTGTTTTTATTAGTTTTTGTAATACCAAGCAAATGCTTAAATGATTTGATGATACTATCTATACTAACAAAATATACCTTTCTTTTCGATAACCCATCATTTTAGAACTCCGCTCTTTAGAGTGCTTTTCATCCAATGTTTTTCTTTTTGGACGATTGAGAGATCCAATGGCCCAAAATGATCACTGCACCATGCTGTACAGCCAAGTACAGCCCGGGATCAGGGTCCAATATTATCTATTATCTACAGTTAAATAAATTTTAATAGCTTATCTTTGCATTTAAATCATACAGATTTTTTTTCTTAATGATAAAAGATAATATTATCTTCTTTCTTTCTATCTACTTCCAAAAGTGTCCCTCACGGGAAATGATTCACAGCTAAAGCTGTCTGTGAGAGACTAACTACCCAACATTTATGAACCGTCCATCTGAAAAATGAATGATTAAAATCAAATCTCATCCTTCCTTTGAAAAAAACAACGAAAGCAAAACAAAAACAATTTCAGATAAATGGTCCATAAAATATTAACTAGTTAATTTTTCACAACCAACATCAGCGGTGGATCATCAGCCTATAACTAATGGCTTCTTGCATTCATCCATACAATTTCACCGAACAAAAACCAAAACAACACCATGACGACTTCAACAATCATTGAAGTTTTCTCCAGCAACTTAGCCAACACAACTCTGCTCATCAAAGAGATGATGTTCGAGTACAACATTATCACCATCGACACCGCGTTCCCAGGATTTCTTCGTGTCACGCCTAGGCAAGCCTCCTCGGACCAATATTACGATGAATTTCGTTACAATGTCAAGAAGACTGAACTCATCCACGTCGGCATCACGTTGTCGAATGAGTATGGTAACGTTAGCAGGACGTGGCAGTTTAATCTCTCGGATTTTAATCGGGAAGTAGATGCAAAGGCTCACCCCTCGGTGTTATTCCTTGGATCAACGGGCATCGACTTCATAAAGAACATGGTCGAGGGAGTCCTTGTGATCCACTTTTCGAACTGGATAAGGAGCGTCTTCGCCTTGTTTGGTTCAAGGTTTAGATGGATCACTTTTAACGGGCTGTATGACATGGGATACATGTTTTCGATGTTAACAGGATTGCAGACGCTACCGCCCACAGCGACTTTCTTGAAACATTGAGGTTGAGGCGTTAGATGCAAGTTTTTAATGTCAAGGTGATTGCTGAAGGGAATGGCCTGTTTGATGGGAAGAAGCTGGAGCTTGGGCTCGCCTGGCTGGCGGAGTTGATGGGGATGACACGGTCTGCAGGGATGGTGCATCAGGCAGGGTCCGACAGCTTGTTGATGACAAGGTTGTTTGGGAAGATGAGGAAAAAGGGCTTGAGCATTCACGGGTTCCATGGTTGCCTCTATGGGATTGAACAAGAGTCATCCTGCTCCGATGATGATGCCTCCTCCTATGCTCGTCTATCCATGGTCTCCGCTTGGTTTCATGGGATATCCTGGTGATTTTTCATATCGAACGGGATATCCTGGTGCTTCTCCATATCAATTGGGATATCCTGGTGCTGCATCATATCAAATGGGATATCCCGCTGCTTTTCCATATCCAATGAAGACAAATAACAACTCGATTTGATAGGATACCCTGATGGTTCAATAATTGTTTTGATATATGAATGTACTTACACGGATTACATTATTCGATGCAATGCACATTATATCTTGATCATAAGAAAGTCCTCGGCGCATTCTTTTCAATCCATTCTAAGCACTCTGATTGATCAATTCATGAATGCATATAATTTCTGCGATCCTCAAATGCATTACATCAGTAAAAGGAATATAAACCTTTCAAGCACACTATGGAAAATAGATTACCATGAGTATTTCCCCACAGATGACAGCCTTCAACAACACCCATAGGCTCGGTTTGCCAAAAAATCTAGGAGTAACAGCATTCTTCCTACATGGTTTCCTATATGGTTGGAAAACAAAGAATGTTTGTTTCACGCTCAACAGAATGGATGATTAATGTATTGCACATTTCAAAATCCCAAAAGGTAATATGAATTGAATCTGGGAGCAAGACGCCTGCACCAAAACCTTAAGTATTCACAAAACACAATATGCCTTTGCTTATGTGCAGGCGCAAAAGAAATAGGAAGATGAAGATTATCAACTCCGTGAATATGCTTGCCTCCAAATAAAGAACGAAAGAGAAAAAACACTAATGCTCTTATTTTTGAAGGAGTCGGACCTCTGATACATTAAGGTGTAAACAGCTTTCTCAGTTTATGTATGATCCTTCGACAGATCGGACAGACCTTGCTTTCACCTTCCATAATCCTGCATAAGAATTTGCCATAATAGATTCTATAATCCATCTATTGATCGTAACCGTTTTATAATTCAGTTTCTAAGAAAAGTTGCGAGCTGAATACCTTTGAGCACAATCATAGCAGGTGGCACAATGACCACATGGAACAAAGAAGCAGTTTCGTGGGTGATCATAGCATATAACACAGATCTTCCCATCATACAACTCATCCGATGAACTGTCGTTGGAAGAGTCTGAGTCGGGATTTTCCTCATCAATGGTTCCATACCTTGATCCAATTGGTTTTTCTGGCAACAACGGATCAGTCTCACTCGTTTCTGGTCTTTCTGGTATCACCGCCACAAAATCTTGTCTTGTTACTTCCTCTATTTGAGTTTCTGTATTGTTGCACGCTCCTAGATACTTCAGTATCAAAAATATAATTATCCCGACTAGTCCTGCAAAATCAAGGAAAGATAAGAGTCAAAGAAGCAGGACAACACTCAACAATCAAGTCATAAAAGCCCCAAGGTCATGGAAAAGAACTACTCCAGTTTAGCTACATGAACATGGCTTAGAACTTCCCAGCTAACCAGATTTCGACCACAAAGTATCTCTAATGTGCTGAGATACCGATAAGAATCGAAGAAAGGGGATTGAATCAATGAAGTACCTAAGATAGCGACGTATGTTATGGCTCGAGCAACAAAAGACAGCTCAAGATACCATCCTCCAAGATCACCCTGCAAAACAATACGAGGACCAAACATGATCTGAATCAATTTTTTTATCTTTTATGTTTTGTTTTTGTCATCAAGATCAATTGTGTGATCAACTAAGGAAGGCAAAACAACCCAACGAAGAAAGCAAGAAGATTACATTATTGGGTGTAGTTAGGATCACGAAACGCGTGTTGGGAAAGGCCACATTGAGACGACACGATCCTTTTTCAGTCGAACACATGCTGCTTGCTTTACTAGTATCATGTAATTTTGCTGACACGTTCATCTTGATCGTCAACATTATACTAATTGGGCTCATGTTGATCACATTCACATGGTATTTATCATCCTCCAGCACCACATAAGCTGCATCTACACCTGAAACATATACAAATATGGGTGAGCTGCACAAATCTTTTAGGCAAATCAGCATTCTGTCATGAAAGGGCCCGGGTAGCTAATCTAGAACAGAAATCACTAGAGAATAAGAGATTACCTTCCGTCGAATTGCTAGAAGAATTCGTAGAAGAAAGACCGGCATCGACTGAAGTTACTGAACTTGGCAGTAAATTTTCATATTTTCTTTCTCCTGGCAAAAGAACCATGCATCATCTTCAAAACCAGGAATTTTATTAAATTGAAAGAGAAAAAAAAAAAGGACAGTTAAAGCAATTTTGTCAAGATATAGTTCCTGGAAAATTTGTTCCTTACACCCAACTTTTCATTTCCATTAACCAAAAACTCTTAGTCATCAATGGATTGATGATTCATGTATTGACATGATTCATGAACATTTTCGTTGTCAATGGAGTTCATGTTCTCATGTCTGTTGAAGATGTATCTAACGTATTCATGTACGGAGTGTCAAAATTCATTACTAGTCCTTTCAATAATGGGCGTGGTGGTGGTGTTAGGGAGCATGAGTTGTGGTGTGATTTTCTAAGCGTCTCTTGTAATCTCCTTTATGTAATTGATTTTTGAGTCATTTACAATCAGCTCAGACTTTTGCCAGAACTGGTTTCAAGACATACAAAGGCATACAAAGACATACAAAAGGGATAAACCCAAAAAAAATTGAGTTTCAAACCTTTGAGGATAACTACTTGGACATGACTCAATGTCCTGCCCCCAGCCTCCCATCTCATATGAATCTGAGACCCTTGATTCAGCCACAACGATGAAACCCCCTGAATCGAAACAAAGCTTTCCTTTCTTGAACTCAACCTAAACTCGAGCTAAAAATGGACAAACATATATATATATATATAATGAACGAAACCTTGAATCGATTTCATACCTGTGAACTATAAGATCCAACAACCAAGTACTTGTTAACAGTCCAATTGGCCTTGCGATCCAACCCAGGCCGATCAGCGAACGAATAGATCAAAACCCCCTTCTTCTCATCGTCCCTCACCTCGATCTCCTTCACAAATAGCGGGCTGGCGCTCAACAGCCTCGACGAGCTCGGACCCAACACCATCTTGTAGTTCCCGTAGTACCCATATTGCAAACTTATCGAAACTGCAACAAAAATAACACGAATCTCAAATAGGATTCAGAGGTTCGAATCAATCTTCTCTTGATTCAGAGAATTGTGATTAAAAACTATATGAACAAATTACATGCCACATATCCAAAGAGCGAGCGGCGCGAGGAGGCGAGTCCAGCTCTCCTGCCATCTGGGCACGTAGTAGCTTGTCGGCGTGAATGAACTTGATGATCTGAACATGATTGCGGATGATTTGGGGTTGCTCGGGGCGGCGACGGCGGAGGAGGAGGAGATGAAGGGTGAGTTGATGATATTGTAGGGAGAGGACTGGTAGATGGGGTGGTGGTTTTTTCTAGTTCAATGAACTTGGAGGGAATTTGAATGGCAGTTGATTTGACCGTTTGGTGCTTGCTTGTTGGGGTGAATTATTGTTGGCTGATTGTATTGCGTGGAGATGGTTTGCACATGTTGATTTTGGTTTTTGGGTTTGACTCGGAATGCTTGCTAATAGTTTGATGTTGTAACATACACGGACAGGGGATGGCAGATTGGTTAATCAGGGGATACCACAGGATTGATAAGATGTAATGTCGGTTACTGTAGGTTTTAGGACTTAGTTGCAACTGCAATGGTTAGGATTAAACGAGGTAGTTTGTATCATAATATAAAGGATCAAATGTCCTGTTGTAATAATAATCGATTGTTTTCATGAAATACTACTGTTTCTTCTTCCTAACCGTCTCTTAGTAACAAACTCATTTCTTTGTGGATATGTCGCATTCTGTTTACGCAATCCATATATGATACGAACATATATCAACTCGAATATACCGATGGATTAGACGAGAAGATTGTTATATGCATCTAATTCACTCCTCGAATCGAAAGGATGTCATTGTGACGTCTCGATTTCATGATGGTTGGGTCCCCTTTCCGAGTTCACCTTCATATCATGACATGTACATTAAATATTACAGATGTTCAAACATGTCTATTGAACAATGTGTATACGTATCAACGAAAATCATAACATTTCTATCATCGTCTATCGTAATCATCATAGTGTATGAACGACCATCACAACCATCAATCGAGCCGACAAGTAAACACACACATTCGTAATCGATCACAACCCCGACGTACTCAAATCCAACTCCGCGAAGATCAAATCACTAATAACCACCCTCGGGGTACAAACCGCCACCAATGGCTCTTTTTTGGCCATTACCAACCCTCCCGCCTCTTCCAAGCTAACCAACTCCTCCCCAACCCTCTCCCACTCAAACCCCTGAACCAGCCTTCCAAGCCCCAGCATCATCCCCCTCATCGCCAGCCCCGCCCCGGGACACGTCCTCCTCCCTACCCCGAACGGCAAGTACCTAAACCCCGACGCCAACGACAACTCTCCGTCTTCCTGTTCGTCGTTCCACCTCTCGGGCCTAAACGCGAGAGCATCGGTCCAGGACTCCTCGGACCGGTGAATGGCCCAGGCGTTGACGAGGAGAATCGTGTTGGAATCGACGTGGTAGCCGGAGATGGAGGAAGGGGAGGAGGAGAGGTGGGGGACCAGGAGCGGGGCTGTGGGGTAGAGACGGAGGGTCTCGGTGAGGACTGATCGGAGGTATGGGAGTGACGGGAGGTCGTTGTCGAGGAGGAGGCGAGGGGTGACGGCGGCGGCGGCAGTGATGGAGTCGATCTCCAGACGGAGTTTGAGGAGGATGTGAGGGTGGTTTAGGAGGAGTGACATTGCCCATTCGATGGTTCGAGCTGTCGTGTCTGTTCCCGCGCTGATCATCACCTGATTCAAAGACATGATTTACAGGTAAGATCAGTGGGTGATTGATTCACACAGCAAATGTTTGTGTTACATAAAATCATATGCATTTCGATCGATCAAATATGGACGTTATTGTACAGTCGCATTTGAGAAGAAATTATGGTTGGACATAGTATCAGTATAGTTAGTAACTTGAACAGAAAAGTTCATGTCATGCTAGCTTGATTTTGTTCATAAACCAGCTGATCAGCAGCAGCAGCAGCTACCTAGATATATGCATATTTACATTAATTGCCTTCAAATTGGACTCTGGTTTTGGTTTCTACCTCAATCTGAAATCAAGTGTATAGCCATAGTCTTAGGTGAATTACTACTAGATATGGCCACTTGATGTATATCATGGTCCATCCACTGCAACATAGGCCGAAGAAATACAAGAGATGTACTCTTCCACACAGTTACGACATTCATCCATTCGTTGATTAATCATCCACGATCTAAGCTGATCTTATATGCCATAGACTCCTACTCCTGTAAAGGTAGCGAAAACTCACCAGCAAGATCCCTTTGAGGATATCATCAGTGAAATACTCGGGCTCTTTCCTCTGCAACTCCAGCAGCCCCTCCACCATGGTCTTCATCGTCCCTTCGCCTCCACCTTGGCCCTTGCCCCTTCTTGCCTCATCGATGATCCCTTGAAACAACACGTCCCTCCTATCCCTCAACTTCACGACCTTCTCCTCCAACCCGAAAACCCACCTCAACTCCGGCAAGAAATCACACGTACTCATAGCCGATGAAAGCGGAAACAACTCACCCGAATCCCTCCATCTCTTCCCGTTTATCATCCTCATGATCACGTTATACATCAACTGATCAAGATGTGTTCTCAGGTTGATCATCGCGCTTTTCTGTCCCACGGAAACATTTTTGGTGGTTATTTGATCAATGATGTTTTTCATCATGAAAGTTGTTTCTTGTTCCCTTATGTGGGAGGTGACTTGGAGCTGATGTGATGAGAGTGCAAGGTTAGCTATGACACGACGTAGTGTACGGCAGTGAGGGCCGTAGGGCAGGTAAGGGAGGGCGGTGTAGTTGTATCCTAGGTGGTGACCGGCAAGGAGACGAGGGCGGTTAGCGAAGATGATGTCGTTGGTGGTAAAGCATTGTTGGGCGGTTGAAGGGGATGAGACTAGGAGAATGGGGAGGTGACCTAGGCGAAGACGTAGGATGGGGCCATAGCGGAGGGAGAGGGCGTGGAGTGAGCGGTGGTGGAGCCGGCCAAGGAAGTGTAGGTGGCCTATGATGGGGAGCCAGGGTGGCGTTGGCGATAGCCGCTGGTGGTGCTTGTGTTTTGTGGTGGTCGAGTGGTGGCGCAGGAGGAGGAAGGATGTGATTAGGAAGAGGATTAGGGAGAATATGACTTCCATTTGGAAGATTACTGAAGTTAATTATGTTTGTACAGATGTTGTGGTTATTGTGTATGCATTTGGTAGATTTATGTTAATTGATACAGACTACAAATGGAAGTACAATAGACTTGTTGAAATACACCCAAAAGATACAAATCAGCGCCATAGCTTGGTCCTGCTACACTTCGGAAAAACGGACATGATAGTCTATTGTAAACCTAGCGTGATTAAAGGGGTTTTAAGTACTATAAAGATGTGCTTGTTTAAGTTAAGGAAAACATGCAACTCAACAAAATTCTAACATATTTTGTTTATCAATATATGCCTGCAAAGGAACACATTTCACTGTGACGACGACTAAGCAGAACTTCAGTTTCTTTATATTCAACTAGAAGGATTAGCCTTCTAAGCTAGTAATATATAGTACTTCAGTTTCTTTTCCTTGCCTTGGCAGGTGTATCCTAGTCCAGTGGCTAGGTCAACTACAAATGCATGCAGCATCAAAATGATAAGAGGACAGCACCAACCTAGTTTGTTTCAGATTCTGCCTGGTGAAGCAACATGTTATAGGAGGGCCAATCTCGTCGTGACTGGCTTTTGATAGGCCAAGTCGGCCAATTCTCAGATGCATGATCATGACTGACAGAAAAAAGAATAAACTAGAAGACAAGAATGTAAAATAGGAAGTTCTGTCATGAGAGCTAATCTATCATACAGAAGGAAAATCACAGGAGGCAAAAGCACAAAGATTGCATAAGGAGATGATTTCGACGGCATAAACATCATTTCATTACTTTCAGAATAGATTACAGTAACACGGATTCTGTCATGGTGACATCTTGGACCAATCATCATCTAGGTGATTAGTCGAACTGGTCTAATCTATGCCACGATCAAACTCTACACATCTAACAACATCATGTCTCTTCCTGATCCATCGACATTCTACTCCTGATCAACAAACTGTTGTATGTTTATATTCTACATTTTGACAGGCTAGGCTAACAAGTCAGACCTAATACAAAAGCTACCCAGATCTTCCTTGCTTATGTTCTAGCAAAAACTCCCAGATGCCGCTGATAGCATCACAAAAGCCAGGTTGCGGTTACATACCCTGAATCTTTCTTCCTTCTCCAAGGGAAACCAGCCAATCAGCAAGCAATTCTTCAAAAAAAAATCACAAAACCAAGCTCATGGATCTATCAGGATAAACCTTCCTGTTTCCATATCATCAAAGTAGTGACTCGGAATTTCAGACAGAGATGTTAAGGTGGATACACACTTGAACTGTTACACAAAGAAGAAAAATTGTGTTAGCATAGCACAGATCTGTGAGATCCAAGGTGGCATTTCTGGGCGAAATCAAGAACAAGTACCTTATGCTGCTTATATTTAACTCTGATTGCGACTAAAGATCCTCCCTTTTTGCTTAGCTGTAGATCATGAATTGCAAGAACACATTCCCTCAAGTTTGAGGCTTTGTACTTTGAATGATACTCTAAAGCTGCTGTCTGCAAATCCGATATAATATTTCACTTCATCAAACGCACTCCTTCGACAGAAAAGTTAAGAAACCAATCAAAGGCTCCACTGGAATACTCACCCAGGGATTCCTGTCATTGTTAAGGGTGAAATTGGCTAAGAAAACAACTGCAGCAGCTATCAAGGAGGGTTGGAACTTTACACAACCATAATCCAGCAAACTTAGCTCAGCAAGGTAGTAGCACAGAAACTCCAGTTTCAAATTCTGTTCCTGCGAAAGTATGACAAATAGGCCGGATCAACAACAGATCAAAACACATCCTTCTCTGTCATATTCTTGTATGATACCATCGAAATAATTAACTTACTTCAGAGTTTTCCAAAGAGGCTTTCGTAAATCGCCTGCCACAAAGTAGAAGAAATAAGATATTTAGAAACACAGCTTACCACAACAATATTATGAAGAAAAAAAAAAAAAGATAACTTAAGTTGCAATGTAAAGGTAGAAGTAAAACAATACCTCACAAATAACCTGGCTGTTGGATTGCCCAATTCAAATTTGAGAGATTTCAGCACATCAGCCTCCATTTCCACAACCTTTACAGTAATGAAAGTTTTTCTAAGAATATGAATTGCAGAGTTAGCAGTAGAAAACAATACAGCATACGGTTCTTTCCGTTACCTGTTTCTTTGTGTAGGTATTATCTGTTATGTAGCAGAAGTCATGAACCTGTGGAGGAGTTATTTCTTCATACTTCCTATAGCGAGCCCAAAAAAAAACACTTGAGCACAAAGAATCAATAGCAACACAAGACAATTCAGGGAAGGAAAGCAAAGAGAGACATACGATGCAATTAGCATGCATGAAACACCCAAGAGCTGAAGTCTCTGCCTATTGATGGAATTGATAGATAAGTATCTATCAAGGTGAGAGATAGCCAGGTAAAGCGTATCAGGAAGAAGTTTATACTCCTCTGCTACTTCAACTAACCAATCCACCAACACCCCTCTCATGTTTGCACTGATATCCTTCTGTATCTTCTCAATGCAGTCAGGCAATGGCCTCCTCTTCGCCTCCCTCTACAAATTCCCAACACAAATTGATCAGCCTCAATTAATAAAGAGATTTAGGACAAATCACCACCTCAAGATGACTCTTAATTCCATAATTTGGGTACTTGAATAAACATCATAGATAAAAAAAAAAAAAAAAACATGAATTCCAAATCACAGTCAAGTTAACTACTGGTAAAAAGCTGGCCTGTATGGAATACTCAATCTAACGTTGCACAAACAAAAAAGGAACAACTATGTCAAAACGACATAACCAACCGCAAAGATTATCAATGATTTACTATATCAGGCATCAATCTTGCAAAGTCCCAACAACAGCTTACTCTCAAAGACCCAATCTTGAACCCTAGAAACCAAATCAAGAACAGCAAATCCTCCCACATTCTACTCAAATCAGCACAAACCCATCAAATCAAACAAACCCACAAACAAATCACGCCAATCACCTCCATATCACGAAGATACACATCAATATCACTCACATCCTCCACACACAAATCCAACCCATCAAGAATCCCCACTTCCACCTCCTTCTGTCCATCACCCACATCATCATCGTTCACCACTCTCTTGCCACGCCCCTTCACCGCCTTCTTCCCACCACGGTTCTCCGATTCCCTTATCACATTGGACGAGATATCCCCCAACACGGCCCTCCTCTTCCTCTCCGGTCCTTCCTCCTCTGGCACCGACCCCAGCGCCCGCTTCCTCGCTGCCGCCCTCGTAACCCTCATGCTGGACACGTTGATGTTCTCCTTGTCGTCCGCCATTGATGGGATCAAGAGGCGGCGAGGATGAGACAAAGTGGGCAGATTCAGAGGCAGAGGAGGGTGGGAAGGGGCTGCTGCTGTGTTTGTAGTTGTAGATGATGGCTGACATGTTAGCGCCATTTTGGGTGGTTTCTTTTTCGCTTTGAAATTTTTGGGTTGAATTTGAAATGAATGAATTTTTTTGGGTTTTGGTTTTGTTTTGTCTG
>JAOVYX010017915.1:0-21206 GCA_035668315.1 Drosera spatulata | reverse complement strand
AACTCAATTACCAAGTTTTCTAAAAGTTGATGTCAGCTTTTCAATCCATCCATCTTTGATTTTAGCAAAAACCCACAATTATGTCGGATTGATTTGACATTTCACCCGCACAACCGGAGTAAAAAAAGAGACGGGTGACTCTTTTCTTTTCTTTTTTTTTTCTTCTGTTATTTTTGTTTTTTTGTGTTTTTGTTTTTTTTGTGTTTTTTTTTTTTTTTGTGTCATCCGATTTAAAAAAGACGAACACCTTTTTTTATATTATTTTGAGGTTTGTCAAAATTTTAATGTAGTTACTTTTTTACTCCTTCTTTTACTGATACGGAGCTATAAGAGACGGACAAATCTCTCTATGAAGTTTAGGATTATTACAAGTTCGGCTATTTTTTAGACACACTGATCCCATGTATGAAAAGGACCAAGACACATTTGCCACGTGTCAGATTACAATAAATAATGGTTGTTAAAGAGTACAACAACTAAAGGGTTGGTCTAGTGGTGTTCGACTCAACCTTCTTCTTGAAGGTCTTGGGTTCGAATCCCACTAGCCTTAAAATCCAGGTTGGCCACGTCCGTTAATTTCGGTCAAAGCTTTACCCGATGCTGGTGGGGGGCGCCTTATCAGTGTCCGGGGAATTAGTCGAGGTGTGCACGAGCTGGCCTGGACACCCTCGTCATCGAAAAAAAGAAAAAAAGAAACAACTAAACCAACCTGGGTTGGTTTAGTGGTGTTCAACTCAACCTTGTTCTTGAAGGCCTTGGGTTCGAATCCCACTAGCCTCAAAATCCAGGTTGGTCACGTCCGTTGATTTCGGTCAAAGGTTTAACCGATGCTGGTGGGGGGCGCCTTGTCAATGTCCGGGGGATTATTTGAGGTGCGCGCGAGCTGACCCAGACACCCTCGTCATCACAAAAAAATAAAAAATACAACAACTAGTACTGTTAGAAAAGAAGCGGACGTGTTTAATTATTTCACATGTTTAGTGAATCTGTTTTATGTCATTAATTTTTCTTTTCTTATCTTCATTGTCCATCCAAAAATTAGGTGGATGGTGTTACAGATCATATGAAAAGAAATATGAAACGGGGAGTTTGCTTTGTTGTTTTATATCTCCATTCAAATAGATCTGTAGATTTACGTCATCAATAAATTTGAATATTTCATGTCCTATCCATCGACAAATAGATCCAGATTTTTTATTTTTTTTTTTTTTTTGAGAGCGAATTTGCAGGTTTGTTTTGTTTATAGATTACAATAAAATGACAACGACGACGATGGATCAAAACAAGGAGTTCGCTTTGCTGTTTCATATTTTCATTCAAATAGATTTGCAGACTCGCTCCATCATTAAATTCGGATGTTTTGTGTCGTCATTCGACATCTATATAAATCAAGATTTATTTTTGGAGCAAATTTACAGGTTTATTTATAGTTTATAATTAAACTTCGATGATGACGATGTATCAAGTTCTGAAAGCCGTGAAACGATATAACGGACATTGAACAACAATATCGATAATAAAAAACGATGGTTGTTAAGTGTGATGTACGCCATCTTGTTTTAGGATATTTAAGAATACGCTTCACAATCAAATATCGCGGAAAGGGATCTTGTCAATCAATCTTAAACGTTATGGAAAGGGACGAGGGGGCTCGGCCTATCTGAAATACATTCCGATCGTCACAACCCAACGTCTCTTTCCACGACGCTTAAGATTATCTACATAACCCAACGTTATGGTATCTTCGTTTTGTGAAATTTGTATTCGTCCATGTTTCTAAGGACGGTATTGGACAAGTGGCTCTAATATAGAATTTATTTATACATGATCCGTCTTTTTAAGGACCGGATGTCTGTCTTTTAATGAATCCGACAATGTTTTTTTTTATTGTGGACATTATAATAATTTCATTTTCACAACTCTTCCGGTCTTGTTTTAATCTTACGTCCATTTTAACTTGAAAGTTTCATACGCAAATAATCTTTACGTATGTAAAATGTCAAATTTTTGAATTAGCACATGATAAAGGTCAGCGAAAATTTTAAATTTTGAACTCAAAATTTGACATTCTACACGCAGAAAATTTATTTACGGATGAGACTGTAACTTTTTCAAATCGAGCCGTTTATTTGTCACTTCCCTTCACCACCGCTATGGGGATGGTCTAAAGGGTTCATTGTTATTACAGGCCGTTTCCCTCGCCAACGTTTAGATCCCACTTTACCCAAACTTTTTTGGTTCACTCCAACATTGTCCACTTGTCCGATTGTTGTTGAGCAGTTTTTGGATATCAAACTTGTCCGATTGTTGTTGAGCAGTTTTTGGATATCAAACGTGTACAATCCGAAATTGTTGACTATAAGCTTATCTATCTAAGGTTTGATATGGATCATTTCGTGTATATATATATATATATATATATGGAAAGAATGTGAAATTGCGAATACTTTGAATCCTAACTAGCTGGAAAGAATGTGATGCACAACTAGAAGGTATAAATTTGAATATTGAATGTTTTGAGTTGGCATGCCCATCATGCATGGCCAACCATTTTGTAGACAAGCCAACAAAGATGACTAAAAGATAGAGACCTTGGCTTTTATGAGGTCCTAATTATTCATATCATCATGATGTACCCCAACCGCCTCAATATATAACATTGTAATCTTTGTAACAATTGATATGGTACTCTTTACATGTGCTAAAAATAAAATTTTATAGTTTTTCAGACATGTCACCAGTCTACTGTTTCTGGAACTGGTTATAACAGTCATTACAATGAGCACTGTTCAATAATATGTATATTTTTTAAGAAATTTATCTTGAAACGTTGCATGATTTGCATCATGAAGACAGATGCTTAAATCTCAAAATTAAAGAATAGAAATATTCTCCCTTCATCTCATATATTTATAATATATATATATATATATATATATTTTGTATTGTTATATATATATAAATATAAGTTTCGTTTTCATATCAAATCATGTCTGATCGTCGCATAATATGTATTATATTAAAATACGTAATTTAAACAATCATTGATATTTCACGATAAATTTATAAAAAAATTACATTTGATCGTCGTTATAAATATATCAACTTTTATATCGATCTATGTAAAAAATCAAAACGTTATAAAATTAATTAAAAGGAGGGAATATTAATTAAAATTTCAAGTCACTTCCAACCTGTGATAAACCCTCACACCTCAACATCAACATTTAGTTCATCACACGTGCACACCCATGCATTGTTTAAATTAGACCCTTCGCCTTTATCTTCTCCTTTTAAATTAGGTCCAATATATAAACAACTTGTTTAATTGTGTCACACTTTTTGGTATGTAATCTTTCCAAAGCTTTTCTTATCTGTCAATCATTTATCTTTTCGCTGTAAGTAACTCGCCATGGACACACGAGGGACAATGATACATACCTCCTTTTGAGCTTCTCCTTTAGTCGTATTCGAAGTACTCTTGAATAATTGATTATATGCAATAAAGCGAATTTTTCAACAATTTTGCATAGGGCCCGCATTCAATTTGTAAGCTACAAGTACCTAGCTATGCCCTCTTGGTAATAGCTAGCTTTGGTTATTCATAGATGTATCCAAAGTTGAGGATAAGTGCCAAGTCGTGGTCATACTTGGTTGGAGGATGTTTCGTGAAGTTTACCTTTCATTTGACTAATTTGATGTATGAGGTATGTTTAAAAATTAGGAGATTGAAATTCACAGTGTACGTTAGCGCTTAACCTTCATGTTATAAGTGCTGTTATATCAGACATGATAATTCTTTTTTTATTTTTACTATTCAATATATTTTATTACAGGTCATTAATATCTCGCTTCTGATGTGAAAATCCTTACATCTAGAAAAAATACGTTATGCTACAGTGCTATTTTTCATTTGAAGAGTTACTGTTTATTTTTATTTTTTATTTTATAGCTTCTCTAAACACTCCAACACACTTTTTCAACATTACATTAGTATTTTTCTCAATTATATATTTTATTTTATTTTTATATGTATATCCTATTTTATCGTATCTAATACGAATGCTTTACCGAATGACCATTTGTACTTCAGGTCTCAATATTAATTAAAATCAGATAAGTGTACCAAGTCTAAGTTAAAACGCAAATTCCTGCTAAATTTTTTAATTAAGGAACTTGAACTTTTATCAAACGAACAAGTTTTTTTATACAAACTCGTTACTATGACGTACAACTTAGAATTGGTACCATTTTCTACACGCAAGTCTAGCTAACTATGAGTCCGTCGTTTTCAATGACAATGTACAAGATACACGACATACTCTACAGCTCACCAAGTGCTCACACTTGCGTGATTATGTTCCTCGTAAATTAAATTCCTCCACGCGAGCTTATCCCTATAAGTTTTTCTTGAAAAAGAAATGATTGATGTGTATGAATCATTTTATACATTATTTTATTGTAATATAACTTGTTCATATAATTGTCGAGGATAGGAGATAAATATATTTTTTTTATTGTGAATTATGTCCATTGCAATGTATGGGACTGATTACGACCTAAGAAAGTTTGAGTTTTTGTGTACTTTGTTTTTCATGATTATATGTGTTACAATTGTTTTGGTTTATAAACATAAAATGGCAAGGGTCAAGTACAGTGTGTACAGAGCAAGTACCGCTAATTCCAGATCAATTATATTTTTAACATCAAAGGTTTCTTAGCAAACATGGAAAGTTACTTAGGAGTCAATCTGTGTGCCGTGAACTTGTGATTATCTATATGGTTTTTTTTGTGATTATCTATATGATTAAGTGCGAAAAAGGGTTAAAGTACTTATATTAATTGGGAAAATCAATAAAAATTTCTTCGTACTATTATTAATTCAATATGATGGATAATCCACAATATAGCCCATATTATACTGTTTAAGTAATGGATAATGGTTGATTAATTGTAATATAGATATAGTGTTGACCACTTTATACAGCTTTCACATTTAGACAACCCACAACAAGGACTTTGAATTTATAATGATATTTCAAATTCAAATTGAAATGAATGGTAACGACATATGGACGTGCTTTCAAAGCTGAATCAGAAGAGAACCAAGTATATGCCTGAGTTTCTAAAAAGGGCAACATTAAGTATTAGATGCATCCACAAATATACACCCCCACACTTTCCCCGAAATACGATGGATGAAGAGAAAATAATAATAATTAGAGAAAATAATCATAATTAGTGAAAAACAAAACTAATTGTAATAATCAATTAAAAATCAAGATAATATGGGGGGATGTATATCTTCGAAGATGTATTATGAATTCCTCGTATCTTAAGATTTGAGAGCGTACATTCTTCTCTATTTTTCTAGGTTTTGATTGATGAAGAAGAATTAATTATAATGAATGAAAAAATAATACTAATTTTAACTATCAATTAAACATTATTTTGATGAGAAAGATGTACACGGTGGGATGTATTATAAATTCTATTTCTATGAAAAGATTACGCAATTATTATCTCGACTAAGGTGCATGTATAGAGACATATTATCTCGACTAAGGTGCAATTATTATCATGCAATTAAAATCTCGACTAATTACGATGCATGCGTCCGCACAAATTGGATCTGCATTTAACGTGTGTTCTACTAAAATTAAATGCTTTGTTTATTGTTTTCTAAGTATCTCAAAACAACGTGGTATAGTTGTTTGAAGATTGAAATACACCCAGTTGGAACAATATGTAATGTGACAAGTGATGGCAAGTATGGGATTGGGAATGCGAAGTATCTGTGTTAAATGTACGACCGATCGTTATATCTGTGTAGTATGTATATGTACACATATTCACTTGACCGTTCAAATATCATTACCAATATAACTTTTGCGTATTGATTTAGTTCTCATGCTAAATGACTCACAACGACATACAGTATAACTTTCCCTTTGAATTAGCATTTAAACTATTCAAGATTCTATATATCTGCACCAAGTACATATAAACTCTTCATGTTTGGTATGATTCAAGTAAGAGATCAAAGAGAGAATCCAACATTCAAGCTGTTGATGGATTATGAATTTTTTATTTATATTTGTTGCATTTTTTTCTAACAATAATCATTATTTGTAAATGTGTTATCACATATCCTCAATAAAACTATCGACCTTAAGGAATTATATGGATGACATGTAGAATTCTGTAAGTACTTAATTTCACATATTAGTAATATCACTGGATGTAGAGACTTGGTGATGATTGATTAATTGATCAATGTGATTGATTTTGTGGTGATGAGTACTATTTCAAATGTACTAGAGCATGTATTAGGAATAGATGGCATATTTTGTAAATAAGACAAACTTATAGGGTAGGATAGTCCATGTATTTTGTTTATAAGAGTAGTTTGGTCATAGTACACTGATAACCATAAATAGAGTGACGTGTGTAATGTTTCTCTTCAATCAATGAAGTCATAATCTTCTCTCTCTAACTCTCTTCTCTCATTTCCTCTCAATTGAAGCAAATTCAATTCCTCTTTTGATAATAATGTGTAAAATTTTTATTTTTATAAATGTTGATAAACTAAATTTAAGAATAAAATCATGATGTATTTAGTGTGTTTATGTTAGAAATCAGGTTAGTAATATATACTTTAGGTTTGATACGGAAGAACAGACGATCACAAATGAAAAGTATTGTGGACCATTACATGGAAACTAATATAGGGAGAATTCAGCAAGACGGATAAGACATACATGTACAGTAAAAGATCAGCAAATGCTTCAAGATATAGGATCAATCTTGTTGAAAAGGGCCAACACTACAGTACAGACAAGGATGCAGCAGCGCTGAGTGCAGATGAGGTTGCAGCAGTGATCGAGTGCAGACGAGATCTCAACGGTATTGGGTTCATACTAAGTTGTAACAGATAGAGTGTAGCAGAGCTGGTTCGTAGACTGGACAATGATCAAAGGATTGGTCAAATCGAAGATTTGAGGTATGGAGAATCTGTATTAGGATCAGAAAAACTGAAATAAGTCTGTCAACATCAGTGATGAGGACACTGTGAGCAAACAGACAAAGCTGTCAAAATTTGAACAGTACAGTCATGGGTTCTCATCCCCTCAGCCTATAAAAGGGGATCAAAGGAGTCCTAGAGATCAAGGACTCAACTTTGAAGACAAAGAGGCACAAACAGGCTTAACTAAAAGTTGTGGAGTTTGTCTACACACTAGAGGTGGAAGCAAAACTGAAAAGATTGGTAGACAACCATGTCAGAGCAGCAACCCTAGAGATCTATAACTATCTGTCGAAACCAACCATTGGCAAACCACCATCTCCTAGATATGGTGATGATCATGATGATGACAACCATCAAGAAGAAGAAAGTCATGATGATGATGAAATGATTGATGAACTTGCCAGAGAAGACATTGAAGAACTGTATAATGGGTCAAGTAACTACATATGTCATGATTTGAGCTTATTTTATTTTTATCTTCCTATGACTAGTGCATGTTTTATCACAATACCTGATGAAAAGAAGTCACAAGTTCTACATACTGCTTCAGTGACTCTCAATCCTGAGTTAACCTTGCATAAAGAATTACATGTGCCTCATTTTTTATTTCAACTTAATCTCTATTAGTAAGTTGGCAATATAGACCTCAGGTTTAGTTACTTTTGACTCTAAAAGTCGTCTCCTCCAAGTCCCTTCAACGAGGAGGCAAGTGGTGCTTGATAAGCATAAGAAGGACCTTTATCATGTGAATAAGAACTTGGATGAATTCAAAGAAAACATGGGACCTGTGAGAGCATACACATATAGTACTGATCTGTACTGTTCTAATCTTTGGCACTCTAGGTTAGGGCATGTGCCTTTTGGATAAATTAAGTGCATTGATTAATTCACTCACTTTTCTGAACAATGATTCTTTTTTTGTATACTCTATGTGCTAAGGCAAAACATCATAGAATACCTTTTGCTAAAAGCGAAATGAAATTGTGTGCTTGAACATTTACACATTGATATTTGGTGCCCTTATCAACATTGCACTAATCAGAGTTATAGATATTTTCTAACTATTGTGGATGATTTTTCAAGAGTCACTTGAGTACATCTTATGGCTCATAAAAATAATACATTGAACTTGTTGATATCCTTTGTTAGCTTTGCTGAGAATCAATTTTAACCCAAGGTAAAGGTAATTAGATAAGATAATGGGCTGGAGTTTTGCAGTTATGATGCCAAGAATTTGTATGACTCAAGAGGCATTTTGCATCAAATTTCATGCCCATACATCCCCTATCGAATTGGGATAGTTAAGAGAAACCATAGACATTTACTTGATATGGCTCAAACATTGTATTTTCAATCTTCAATTCCTATTAAATATTGGGGAGACTATCTTTTAAGTGCAACCTATCTAATAAACAAAATTCCTTCATCTGTCATGAAGCATGGGACACCTCATGAAATTTTATTTCATGAGAAACCCAATTGCGGACATCTTAGGTCTTTTGGTTGCTTGTGCTTTATTTTATCATTTCCTAGGCGCGGAGATATTTTTTCTTCTAGGGGGAAGGTGGGATACTTTTGGGATATGCCTATTTGAAAAAGGTATATAATGTTCATGACCTTGAAACATCCCAAATATTAGAGTGTAGAGATATGACTTTTCATGAGTCCATTTTTTACTTTTGACACCTTTTAGGATGATTCCTCATCTGTCCCTTTACCAGTACCCATTCCTGATGTTGAGAATGATGTCAATCATTCTCAGATATCAGCTGATTCAGGAAGTATGCATATGACAGAAGTACTACCTAGAGAAACCCCCTAAGGAGGTACAAGGCATTCAACTAGGGTATAAAAAACTCCTCCATATTTAAAAGATTATGAACACTATAAACCATCCCATTTGGGGAATTTAGTCAATTTTCACTGCCTCTTGATATATGCATTGAGCCTAGGACATATAAAGAAGCATCATTAGATCCTTTATGGATTGCAGCAATGAATAAGGAGATTGAAGCACTTTTACACAACCAGACCTGGGATTTAGTGTCCTGGAAATAAAGTCATTGGATCCAAATGGGTCTTTAAAGTGAAATTAAAGGCAAATGGAAGCTTTGAAAGATATAAAGCACGATTGATGGTCATTGGGTATTCTCAAATTACAGGTGAAGATTATAATTAGACTTTTCCCCTGTGGTGAAGATGACTACAGTAAGGACAGTGATAGCTATTATTGCAAGTAGACAGTTACCAATACACAAGCTCGATATCAACAATGCATTTCTACATGGTGATCTATTGGAAGATGTATACATGAAGGTTTCTCCAGTATGAGCAACCCACGAAAGAAGGTATGTAAACTGAAGAAATCTCTTTATGGTTTAAAAAAAGCATCAAAGTAATGGTTTGATAAGTTGAGCCAAGCTCTCAAGGTACGTGGATTCATTCAATCTAAAAATGATTATTCCCGTATTATAATGAGATTTGCAATACATATTACTCTTGCGGGAGTATATGTAGACGATATCATCATAACTAGTTTTGATTTGAATACAATAGAAAGTCTCAAATTTCATTTGAATGTGTTGAGTCAAACCCATGATATATAGAAATTGAGTGATAGGTAAAACAATGTCCCAGTATATATGTACCAAGGTTGAGACTCGTCTTCTTGGAAAGTGAGGCTGTAATTGGTGCATAGTAAGGCTGGTACAGAATGGAATGCAACAAGATTGCTTCAGAGAGGAACGCAATGAGGCTAGATCAACGGAATACGATAAGGCTAGCAGCATTGAGATCATGAGTAAAGGGACAGTACGGCTTGGGGATTCGGGCTTCTTCAGTAAGGAATGATTTATCTTTGATTGCTTCTGCTTGAAAAAGGATTACTGTAGTAAGGGTGAGAGACAGTAAGGCCAAGAACAACAGAGGGGTACAGATGAAGAAAAGAATCACGTGGGATTCTTTCCAGAGTTCAATGTCCTTTCAGTGTCAAAAATAGAAATCACGGGTTTTGACTAGACTGTTTCAGGATGGCATGAAAGCGATGGTTCAGAGAAAAGATAACTATGATAATGGTTACAACTTTAGGTTTGCCTATAAATACAAAGGGTGATGTCCAAGATTGAGAGAGATTCTGAACCCAGGAAACTTCATTGCTCTGAACTTAATACTCGAGGTGAAGAGAGATGAAAAAGTTGATAGCTGAAGATCTGAGCCAACTATAGAAAACAGAGTTTGAATAGCACTAGTGTTCAAAAAACAAGATCAAGAAGTTGTTTCAAGTCCTGTAGAGGAAAATAAAAGTTCTTGGGTTTTGGTTTGCATTGTCATTTACACATTGTAACATGACAGGTTGATTATGAATAAAAAACGATCACACTTAGTGCTTTCGTCTTGATATATCACGTTGATAATAAGGAAAAGATTAAAGGGATACAGTTGTATTTAAGTATACTGCTTAACCAGTATAAAAACCTTTGTGTTTTTACATTACTGCTTTTAGTATCTATAACCCTACTGGTAATTAATTTTGACCTAGAACAAAACTAAAGGGGACCAACATTACTGCAGTAACTTCAGAATAATTCTACTGTCAATCTAATTTTGATTAGATTGGAAGTTTCGAAAAAGAGAGACTATTCAAAACCCCCCCCCCCCCCCCAAGTCTCATAGCAATTTCTATTGAGACTTTCTAGGCTTAATAGATTTTGGAAAGGAACTCTACTTTATTTACCTTGCAAAGAAGTTATCGATTTGAGTTTTAAGAATGCCAGGTGCAAGCAAAGTCTTCATTCTCTACGATGCTCATTCTCCTCTTTTCAAGGACTACAAGTTTAACCATTGGAGGGCAGGATAATGTTTCACGTTAATCAAATCAATGAAAAGATGAGAAAGACAGCACTCAAAGAAAGACTCATTCACATAAGTCGCTACTTGCGACCGTTTTAAAATCTTAGTTGTAAACTTAGCGACTGAAACGGTTGCAAAAATAATTACCGATGGAATTTATCATCGGTCGTAAATAAAAGTTAACGGCCAAATCGGTCGTTAAGTAGCACGAGACTTGCCTTCGTTCACTTCTCCTCCCCGTTTCCTATTTCCTCGACTCGACAACCACCATCGGCGACCCACTTCCCACCGCCACCACCAACGACCACCACTTCTTCCAGCCTCCCTACCACCCTCACCTCCCTCGCCACACATAGCACCGTTGCACACATTTGCCACCGCCCCACTATCAGCCATCACCCTACATCCCACAATCGCTGCACATCCCGACCAGCTAGGAATCCGGTGAGAGGAGCTTTGACGAACTCCGACAAAGTCCGGCGAGGGTGAAGGTTCTGTAAGATCCACAAGTACAACCTACACGGGGTGAATAGGTTGTTTTAAATTTTTTAGTGTAATACAGTGGATTAGTGGATTTCAATACACTGATGTACTTTGCGCACTACAAAGAAGGTCTACAGCAGAGACTTAAACTTTGACAGTTTGTCTCTGTTTACTGTTGCGATTGATTCCTAATAGTTATAACAATTCAAAATGATGAAAAGCAAATAAAGAACACAGTATTTATACTGGTTCACATACTCGTTATGAACTGATAATTGAGAGCTTAGTCCAGTCTTCTCTTGGTGACCATTTTAGTCAATCCAAAAGGTGAGTTCACTACCTTGTTGTTTATGGCTTACAAGACAACCCCTTTACATGCTAGCTAACTTGTCACTACGAATAACCTAGATCCTTTGCACAGATCCTTCACTGGACTCTGCTGCAGCTTCTGTTCTTCAGTGCAGACTAGTGAACCCTTCTTCTTGCTGTTATTCAATTCAACTCACTTGAACAGTTTTTGAATTCACATTGGTTTCGTACACTTTGTACGTTCAATTTCTCATTCAACAACACTGTTCTTCGAGCTCTTTGATCCCCTTTTATAGGCTGAGGGAATGAACTCGTGACTGTGTACTTGACTTGATGGTGACAGCTTATCACATGTGATCCTTCACTGATGTTGACAGCTCACTTTTTTCTGATACTCGTACTGTCACTCTGAATCTTAAATCTTCGATATGATTAATCCTCATATTTTTGCTCCAACCATAGCAACCATCTCTTTTGAGTCCAATTTGCTACAACTCAGTCTGCACTCAATACCGTTGAGATCTTGTTTGCAAGCAGATCTAATGCAATTCATGCATTACTGTGTTGGCCCTTGTCTGCAAAATTAATCCCAGATCCTGAAGCATTTACAGGTTTTTTCTTATCCATGCATGCCTTAACTGCTTAGTCGAAATTCTCTGTAGTAGTCTATATCTGGTGGCCGACAATGCACTCCATCTGTGACCGTCTGCTCTCCAGCATCTGACATAGATTGTAGATACCTAATTAATTTTCAGCCTAAGCACACTAACAACATCATGGTTAATACTTTTAGGTTTTGCTCATCAATTTCTATACAACTTGGAGGGATTGCATATTCTATTCAATCTCCCCCTAAATTGATGCTAACAAAACTTCTAAATAAAACAACAAGCTAACTTCCTAAATTACATTGTTTAAAAAAAATTAATCTAATTTCTTAGACTAATATGAAGCAAAGGATTTGACTTTTCTATCTGTGATTCTTATTGCCTTTGCTGCGCTTGTGAGACTGATCCTCAGATGTTCTGTGATGCCTTCTTTTCTCTCTGTGGAGCTGCTCCCTTTGAGATCTATGCCCCGATGGCCTTTCTTGTAGGGTTTGCTCCCCCTGAGTTCTATGCCTTGATGACCTCTCCTCCTAAGGCCTTTGGCTTGATGACCTCTCCTAATGCCTTTGTAGCTTTATTGCCATTTCTCCTTCTGCTGGTACAGTTGACTTTCTTTTGATCTCGTTTGCAGACGTCTTTGCTGCACTTTTCTCTTCTCTCTTCTCCTTGGATAGCCTTGTTGCTTCTTTCCTTTTTTCTATTGCCTTCTCCCCCATTCTATTAGCATTTATTGCTGCCGTAAGGGCTTTTATGGCAGCTCGGTGAGCTTTTAGTTCAGAAGTGGTGGTCTGTTGAGCAATTGTGCCCTTGACAGTTTCAAGTTGAAGCTTGTTTTACAGCTAGCTAAGCCTTATGTCGTTGTTGAGGATGTGTTCCTTAAGCTGCTATTGAGTGGTCTTAAAAGAGGCTTGTAGTTTGCGAAGTTCAGCTGAGTGTTGACCTCTCAGCTTATTCAGGTTTGAAGAGCTGAGCCTGTACTTCTGAAGATTTAGGGCAATTGTCCTTTGAATTTGGTCTACAAGACCTTCAGCCATGTTGGAGAGAGAGTCGTGGAAGTCAGCAAAATATTTTGTTCTGAAAGTCTGCTTTTTCTGCTGTTGTTTCCTCATATACTGTTGATTCTGATGGTGTAGGCTCTGCTGCTGGAGACTCGGCTGCAGGAGACTCTACTGCTTGCTCTTCTACAGTAGAGGGTTCTGCTATTGATTGTTCCTTGATCCCTTCTTTAGCAACTTCATCAATATTGTCATCATCATCATAGTCTTCTAGCTGTGGAAGCTTATCATGACCATCATCATTATCTCCTGGTGATGGTGCTTTGCCAACTGTTGGTCTTGACAGATAATCATAAATCTCCAAGGTGGCTGCCCTGACATGCCTGTCAATCAGCCTTTTTAGTTCAGCTTCCACCTCAGGAGTGTGCACAAATTCAACATGTTGAAGTTGTGCTCATTTGTGTATCCTGGTCTTGAGGGTTGAGTCCTTGATTTCTAAAGCTCCACTGCACAATATATAGGGTTCAGTGGGCCTCTTTTTTTTAATGGCCTCCATTTTTTGAATTTAAACCAGCTGGTCAATTTATGTCTCTATCATGCCATCAATTATTCCAATTTCTTTCCTAGAGCCGTTTGCATTGATCCTGTACCTTATGGTTGGTCCTGATGGAATGAACCTTGGCCTTGCAGCCTTGGACTTCCTTTTAATTGGAAGTTTGTACTCCTTGATAAACTGTTGGTTCATTACTTCTTTCTGAGGCTTGTCCAACATTTCATCAGTCTTGGCTTTGTGTACCAGAACCTTTTCTTGTATGGCTTGGATAGTCTACAGTGCCTTCATGATCTCTTCTTTTTTTGGAGATTGCGTTGTTGTGGTTGTTGTTGTGGCCCATGCTTCTGATGGAGTTGAGGGTTGTTCAGTTTCAACCATAGCCAACTACATTCCTGCAGTAGGAACAAGAATGATTGCTATTGTGAATGTCTCTTCCGTAGTAGTTCTTATTGCCAGTGAGGCTTTAGTAGATGTACTCAGTGGTTGCTTAGTCTTCATCCTTCTGAGTTTGGCTTCAATGGCTTTAATCTCCTTTCTCGTGTAGCCTTGTGCACTTAGCTCTTACTTGAGCTATGCTTGTGGTCCTTTCCTGACTTCGTGATAACTTTTCTGAGCTTCCAGGATGAGGTTCTGAAGGTTTTCATCAGCACCAGCTTTCAGATACTTCAAAGCTTTGTTTGCGTCATGAAGTGCTGCAATCTCTGGCTCCTTTGGTGGCAAGGTCTTTGAGGATGATGCCTTAATTACTTCTATAATTGTTAGTTCTTGAGAACTGGCCTCAGTCTGCTCTTTTGTTGATGCAGACTGTGGTTCTGCCTCTATTTCTGTAGGCTGTGGAACAGGAAGCTCGGGTATTGTTTCTTCTTCTGAGGTCTGCAGGACAAGTTTTCTCCTGACAACTTTTGTCTGCTTTGGCTTAGTTTCTGGTGCCTTTCTGATCAGCTTTCCTTTAGCCTTTTCAGGCTCCTTCTTTGTAGACTGGTTTGCAGCTTTTACCTTAGTCTGCACTGCTGCAGGTTTCTTTGAGAAGCCTATTGGCTGCATTCCGATCTTTCGAACATCAATCTGCTTGGCCATAGTCCATGACCTTCCTCCCTTGTCAGATAGCTTGAGTTTTTCTTTCAGAATGATGCTTATGACTCTTCCAAATAAAGGCTGTCTGGCCTCTACTGCTTTTGCTAGTTGGTACATTAGTAGTTTGGTCCAATTGAGTTTGTGCTTTGTCAGGATTGCACACATGATTTCTTACTGATCTTAGGTGATCAGATCCTTTGAGAACTCTCTTGACATGATCACCCTTTTCACTATGTCTGCAAGCAGTTTGCTTTCGTTGGACAAATACTTTTTCATTGTTCATATTCCTGCTTTCTGTCAGTCATCACTTAGCATTGCATGCCTTCCATCAGCTACCATAGAGGCTGGAATGTCTCTGGGTCCTTTATTTGAAACTCCAAATAGCTGTTCGAACTCTTTTGGAGTGATCCTTATTTTCATTTTCTTGTTGGATGTGTATGTGATGCCTTGAAAATCCTCAGTAATTTTGGACTTTTCAATGAAGTCAAGTACTTCGTCGTCATAGATTCTGCTTGTCTTCTCACAGAAATACTTTAGGCCTTCATCTTGAATCAGCTCGGATATTTCTTTTACTTCATCTGATTCGTTCTTTAAAGTTTCGAAATCAAGAACTACTCTCGTCTGCAACTCAACCTTTCTTTTTGGGCTGCGCTGCTCTTGAGCTTAATCAGTTTTGGATGGGATGTTGGATCGAGTGTTGACCATTTTTAGTGAAATTGAAAACAATCTTTAAATTCGTGAAAATGAATTGTGAGAATTCGTAAACTAGGGTTTGCAATAAAGCGCTAGAGAGAGAGAGAGAGAGTTAGGATGTATAGAGTGAGAGAGTAAAAGTATTTTAGTTGAAAGTTTTTCCAAACTTATACTTTTTGAAAAAGTTACCATTGTCATTTAATAACTAGACGTTGCGCAAATTTAGTCACTGATTTTGACTGTTGCAAAATTTTAGGCAATCAGTTTTAAAATGTTATTTCTTTCCAAAAATAGAACTGCAGTAGAGTGCGAATAATGCTGGTCTGCATTCCACATGTGTAGTAGAGCATTTTGGCCAGTTTACTGATTTAAATCAATAATACCCAACTCACCTCATAATTTAATATATTTGCTCTCATCAAGAGCCTTTACAAAAATGTCTGCAATTTGTTTTTCTGTTGAAATATATTCCAATTTAATTTTTCCTTTTTGCACATGATCTCTAAGAAAATGATATCTGACATCAGTATGCCTTGTCCTGACATGAAAAACTGGATTTTCTGAAATTGCCATTGCAAACGTGTTGTCACTAAATATGAAGTTTTAGAAAACTTTATACCGTAGTCTGCAAGTTGTGACCTCATGCATAGTACTTGTGCCGCACAGCTTACTACAGCTATGTATTCTGCTTCTGTAGTAGAGGTTGACAATGTGGTCTGCTTCTTACTAAACCATGGAATTAGTCTTGCACCAAGAAATTGACATGAACCACTTGTACTTTTTCTGTTAACTCTACAACCTGTAAAGTCTGTATCTTAATAGTCTGTTAGTACAAAATCTAATTTCCTAGGATACCATACGCTCAGATCTGAAGTTTCTTTGAGATGTCTTAAGATTCTCTTTACTGCAGTATAATGGGATTTTTTAGGATCATATTGATACCTTGCACATATGCAGACTGAGTACTGGATATCTGGTCTAATTGCAGTAAGGTATAAGAGTGAGCCTATAATTCCTCTATACATTGTTTGGCTTATTTCTTTTCCACTTTCATCCATATCAATTTTTACTGAAGCACTCATTGGCGTTTTCATATGACTTGTAATTTGTAATCCATATTTCTTGACTGTGTTATTCAAGTACTTGGGTTGATTTATGAATATTTCACTTTCTAATTGATGTACCTGAATCCTAGAAAGTATTTCAATTCTCCCATTAAACTCATTTGAAATTTAGATTTCATTAATACAGTAAATTTTTCACACAGTTTGTTGTTAGTGCAGCCAAATATAATGTCATCAACATAAATTTGCACTAAGAGTATATGCTCCTTATGTTTCATAAAATATAGGGTGGTATCTATCTTGCCTCTCTGAAAATTATTCTCGCATTGAGAGAGTTTCATACCCTGCCCTTAGAGCTTGTTTTAAGCCATATATTGTCTTGTCTAACCTGTAGACATGATGTGGATGTTCAAAGTTTTTCAATCCAGGAGGCTGTTCAACATATACCTCCTCTTGTAGCTTTCCATTGAGGAAGGCACTCTTCACATTCATTTGATAAAGTTTGAACCATTGATATGCAACATATGCAAGGAACATGATTATTGCTTCCAAGCTTACAACAGAAGTAAAGGTTTCATCAAAATCAATTCCTTCTTCTTGTGAGTAACCTTTTGTTACTTGCCTGACTTTGTTTCTGATGACTGTTCTATTTTCATCAGTTTTGTTTTTGAACACCCACTTATAGCCAACAACTTGATAATTCTTGAGCCTTGGCACTAGATACCATACTTCGTTTCTTTGAAACTCATTTAATTCTTCTTGCATTGCATCAATCCAGTTTGGATTACTTAGAGCTTCATTTGTTGTCTTTGGCTCCATTTCTGATATGAAGCATGCAGACAGGCACTCTCTGGTTGTTGCACTTATAGTCTGCAAAGGTGCATCCTTGTCTCCAATGATGTCATCTTGTGTATGTGTCTTGATCCATCTTCTTTTGTCTTGATCAATGGTTGTGTGTTTCAGTTGTTGTTGTATTATGGGGCGCTTTGGCTCTGCTGCATTTTTGTTCTCTTAAGTGTGTGCAGGCTGCTCATCCTTTTATGCAGTTTCAGATCCCTTGTCTACATCCTGTTCATTATATATGCATGCACATTCCTCATCAAAGACATTAGCACCACGCATGGATATTTCGGATTTATCAAAAGACACATGAACTGACTCCTCAACTGTTTAGGTTTTCTTGTTATATACTCTAAATGCTTTACTAGTTGTGGAGTACCTTAGAAATGTTTCCTCGTATGTCTTAGGGTCAAATTTTCCTAGATGATATTTATCATTTTTATGTATATAGCATTTGCATCCAAAAGCATGAAAGTTTTGACACTTGGTGTCTTTCCTTTCCATAATTCATAGGGCGTCTTCTTTCTATTCCATAGTTCATAAGGGGTCTTTTTGTGCAGCTTATGTAGGAGACACCTATTTTGGACATAGCATGCAGTGTTTACTGCCCAGAAGCTTTTTGGTAAATTAGCATCAGCAAGCATTGTTCTTGCAGCTTCTATAAGCGTCCTATTTTTCCTTTCTGCTACACCACTTTGTTGAGGTGTTTCAGGTGCTAAAAAGTTATGTTTAATGCCAAGGTCATTACAGTAAACATCTACTTCTGTTTGATCAAATTCAGTGCCATGATAACTTCTAATTGTGATTATTTCAGTACCCTTCTCATTTTGAACTTGCCTTAGAAATCTAGTTAGAAAACTGTAGGTTTCACTCTTTTTATGTAGGAACATTACTCATGCATATCTTGAATAGTCATCTACAGTAACTAGGGTATAGTTCTTTCTATTTAAGCTTTCTACTTCTACTAGACCAAAAAGATCCATGTGCAGTAGTTCTAGTATTCTAACTGATTCTGATGAATTTAGAGGTTTGAAACTTGTTCTAGTCTGCTTTCCCTGTTGGCATGGTCTGTATAACAGGTCCTTTTTAAACATGATTTGAGTAAGTCCTCTCATCAGGTTTTCTGTGGACGATTTAGTTATGGTTTTGAAATTCAAGTGAGCTAATCTCTTATACCATAGCCAGTTTGTATCTTTAGCACCTTTTCTATAAAAGCATATAACCTGTGCTGACTGAGATGAATTGAAGTTTACTGCATAGATATTTCCTTTTCTAGATTGACTTCTTTGGTGATTTTGTCTCTTACTTGAGATGAATCATGAGTGAATGAGACATCATAATTTTTGTCACATAACTGGCAAATGGAAAGTAGGTTATGTTCTAAAGCTTTAACATAAGCTACATCTCTAAAGATTAAGGAACCTGTATCAAGGGTTCCATAACCTTTAGTTTTACCTGTCTTGCCTCCTCCAAAGATGACTAGGGGTCCTTCTTCTTTTCTATAATCTTTCAAAATGCTTTTGTTCCCAGTCATATGTCCAGAACATCCACTGTCTAGGTAGCATGTTCCACCCTGTTGTTCCTGCAGTAAAGCAATGAAAGCTTGTACATGGTACCCACAAGTATGGGTCCTTACTTGTTAGTTTTGGGTATCCATACTCGAATAACTATCTTGTGTGGAGTCCAACGTTCGAATGACTTGTGGCCAGGTCTGCCACAGGTATAGTAGTAGACCCTTGGTCTTATTGCCCTAGGTGGTTTGCTAGTGTTTGTCCTCCTCTTCTGCTACATTCTGCATGTGCAGATGGGCTTCAAATGTGGTTTTTTCCATGTAGTATTGAAAGTATTATTCCATACTGAATAGTTTGGCTTACTTGGGTCTGTATGGCTTTTTACTAG
This sequence comes from Drosera spatulata, assembly GCA_035668315.1. NCBI lineage: Eukaryota > Viridiplantae > Streptophyta > Magnoliopsida > Caryophyllales > Droseraceae > Drosera > Drosera spatulata. Next base: position 1,812 of record JAOVYX010017915.1, on the reverse strand, counting down.
TTTCAATCTTATGATTCCAGACCTTTTGCACCTTCCAGTTCATACTGGTACTTTGCTTAAGGATTTAACTGTTTGGGTTTAAGCAGTAGAGGCCTTAGTCTTCTGCTCTTTTTGTTCAGGAAAGGCTCTTTCCTTCTGCAAGACTTTTACAAAGTCCTGCTTTTCTTTTCCCTGACTGATTTTGACATTATCATTCACTTTTCAGCGTGAAGGATCATTCAACCAGTCCTTGTACCGTAATCCCTACTTATCATGTGAGGATTGACCCATGTTTAGCATCTTTTGCAAGTTCAGGGTCTTTCCATTCCATGCATCTACTTGAGCTTGTAACTCAGCATTGAGAAGCTTTACCTTCTCATCTGATTCTTTCAGCTCATTTTGAGCCACTACTAGGTCACTTGTTATACAGTCAATCTCTTTATATGGTAGATTGTAATTTTCTTTGAGATTTGCAATCAGCTCGAGATTCTCTTTATGTTCCCTTGAGAGGGAGATAAAGCTTTCAAAGGTTTCTTGAAGAGCCTCCTTCAATTCCTCTAAAGTAGCATCTGAGTTAGAGATATCAAATTCCTGTTGTTTTTTTTCATTTCTTGCCATGACATAGAGCTGAGCATTAGAGATTGTTTCTTCATCATCTGAATCTGTCTCAATCCAAGTTTTAGCAGCATAGGCCTCGCCTTTTTCTTTCCTTTCAGAGTTTCCTTTGCCATATTCCTTTTTGTTCCTTTGTGCAGACGATTCCTGTGTAAGTCGTCTATGCCCTGGCTTTCCACAATTGTAGCAGACCTCCTTCTCTGCTTCTTTGATCTTGTTTGAGAAGTTCTTCTTGAGATTTTTTTTTCTAGAACAGCTTTTTGAACTTCTTATCCATTAGTGCAAGTTCTTCTAATATAACCTGTTCATTTGCAGACGAGGTGTCACTGGTTTCCTCTTCTGCCATGGATCTCAAAATTTTCTCTTCAGCTTTGCAGGCCAGAGTTTTCTTCCAAGCCTCATTAATCTGTCTCTCCTGCTATACTTCCAGGTTGTATGTATGCAGCACACCATATAGTTCTGCTAAGGACATCTTGACAAGATCCCCGGACTCCCTTGTTACTGTTGTTTTTGTCCCCCAAATCTCACCAAGTGATCTCATGAACTTCAGGTTGATTTCCTTGTTATCAAAAGTGTCCCCTAAAGTTTTGAGATTGTTGATGAGTACATTGAACCTCTCATAGAAGCTGGTCAAGTTTTCATCAGATCTGATTGAGACCCAATCATACTGCTGCATCAAGACATCCTTCTTGTTTTCCACGATTTCATTTGTTCCTTCATTCCTGAGCAGTAGAGCTTCCCATGCTTTCTTTGCAGTGGTTGTATGAACCACTATTTCAAACATATCATCATCAAGAGTTCTGAATATTTGATTTCTTGCTCTTCTGTCCACAAGCACCAAATCCTAGTCATCTTTTGTCCTGAGAGACTTGGGTTTGTCTACTTCCCTGGATGCATCAACTGGATCTGGCATCTTTGAAATATATGGTCCATTTGTGATAATATCATGCATTCTTTCATCAATTGAATCCAGATGTGCAAGCATCCTTAGCTTTCGGTGATTGAATTTGTCAAAAGAGCATGCTGGTTGCTCTCCACTGTTAGGGCATTTAGGTAGCTTTGGAGGAGCCATGATTTCTTCACAAAATAAATTGTTAATAAGTTCTTTGTAGAAGTAAATCAAAAGATATGATCTTTTCTTTTCAAAACTGTTAAATCTAGAAATTCAAGCTCTGATACCAATTGTAAGATCCACAAGTACAACCTAGAGGGGTGGGG
>JAOVYX010017914.1:0-21214 GCA_035668315.1 Drosera spatulata | reverse complement strand
CACACAAACAAAGAGAAAGAAAAAAGAAAAGAAAAAGGAGATGTTTCGTAGTCTTTTTGATTGTTTGTAGAATGAAATTCAAACATGCTCCATCCGTTTATCGTGGAATGATATGTAATGTCAAACTTGTTTGAGACGGGTCATGTTGATTTCACTTGCAGATCACAGAACGTACACCAAATCAAATCCCTCCCATCGCACATGAAGGAAATCAGTGTGAACAAGAGGTAGGGTTTGCCTAATTTTAGGTGTTTGACGGCGTCATGGTATCCATCCAAACAATATATATGACTTATTCTTTGAGTTTGTAGATAATGGAGCGGTGTATTGCCCTGAAGAGGACGACATTGCAGGCTCTTGTTTCTGAGATGGTTACTAAGTTAGACTTGAGACAAATTGGTAATGCTCTATCTTCTACTACACAATTGCCGTAGGTTTTGGTATAGCCACTTTTTTCTCTTTTTGGTAAGTATGTCTATCCTAAAAGTCAACCCATCAAATGTGCCAAATCAACAGATGAGACCCTGACAAATCAGTTACCTTGTGATAACTTTGAACTATTCGAATTTCGACCAATGTACATCTCCAGGTTATAAAACCTGATAGAAGAATGACACATTTTGGTTTGTGACTCCTGATTTTGTGCATCTCCAGTTGCTCCTGACTCCTGATAATGATAGGGGCTGCTCAATGCTTTTGTTTGAGAAACGATGTGCTATTTTTTTTTTTTTTTTCTCACTTTTGAATGATGAGTCTTTTGTGCTTCCTGTTTTGACCTCATATCCCTCTGATTTTTCTTGTTGTTTTCCCCTTCGTGTCTTCTTCCTTCTCCTATACTTTTGTCTCTTTCATTACATTAACTGTCTCTAAAGAAATTTACCATTTAACAATAGATTGTGAAATTTGTAAGAAGGGCTATGTGTGGGTGCCAATAATTCTGGAAGAAAAATGGCAAGAATGGATTGAATTCTGCCACTTATTCTTTGGTTCTGATAGCCTATGTGTGACAGATCGCAGAAGGCTGATGCTGAATCACGCTGAGATGATCACTTCTGGTGCTCATGTTTGTAGGTGTGTTTTCTAAAGTTGATTAATCCTTGTGCAAAATTGACCTTGTACCTCAAGAGTGCCCTCAGAAGGTGGACAACAGTCGTATTCTCTTTTGTCTAATACCTTGGCTCGTACACTAAACTTGAGCCTTGCAACGTGTAGCTTTTGGCTGTTGGTTCGGTTATGCATTACATTTTAATTCAATCTCCTGACTGATGTGTCCCTTCTCATGCAGCGATTGCTATGACAAGTTGGTTTCATTCTTTCTATACTGGTTCCGGGTCACAGCGCCTAGTTTTGTATGTACCTCTATCTGATTGTTTCCGTGGCGTTTTCTTCAGTTCATCAATTCGCCTTATCTGCTTTAGTTTCTTCTTTTTCATTTGTTCTTTCTGGGTCTGTGAGTTGAAAGTACTTGGATTCTGTTCAGTGGAATCCATGGATGCATACCTCAACATTCATTGTTTCGTTTCCTTATTCTTTCGGCCTTCTCAATAAGCTCCACATTTTGAAAGGATTTAATCAAAAAACTGGAATGTTGCAAACCAACTCCTTGAAATTTCCAGTTAATTAATCAATGCTTCTCCTTCCAATGTACAACCCGTACAGAATTATTGATGAAGATATGCTTACCATCTATTTTGCTTTCTTTGCGTTAAAGTTCCAATTGATGCTATATCATATTCTCTCCGTCCCAGGTAAATTGTGATGTGTTGAATTGTCATAATTTTTAATAAACTCATTGACTTAGACTTCTTTTTCCATTATGTCCTTGTGAGTGAGTATGAGTTGTGAGTGGATAGAGTGAGGAAAAATAAGAGAAAGAAGTGTTAGAATTGTGAGTGGGTAGAATGAGAAAAAATAATGATGAAGAAGATAATGTGATATAAAGTAGGGGTATTTTGAAATTTTGGTTACTCAAAACTTGACAATTTTGAAAACGTTGCAATTTATGTGGATCATCCATATTTAGTAATGTGTCGCATTTTATTTGGGACGGAGAGAGTACATGAAATATGTAGTCCACCCATTTTAAGAGATTGAGCGATGTGATTGACATTTAATCTTTAGCTGTGATATCAAATCTGGGTTCTGGTTTCAGCAGGCTTTTAATCTCGGCTATAGCCAATGTGGTTACGGTACTCATCGAGTGATATATCATTGTGTGAATTCTTTGTGTAATAAGGATTGGAAAATAATAACGGACGCCTTGGAGCTACTCGGATTGGAAATTTTCATAATTTCTCATGCATTACATTCTCATTTTTGAAGATTTATGAATTTTTTTTATTATTCATTTGTTATTATTTACTCATGCTGGCTTTTCATGTTGTCTGCTAGTGGATACCACCTGATGTTTCCGACAGAGAAAATTGCTGGTATGGATATGCTTGCAGAACTCAGCATCATAGTATTGATCATGCTCGCAGAAGAAACCATGTCTACCGACCATCGAGGGGTTCGCAGATGTAGTTTCTGGAACTGGCTGCCTGAACCTGACGTAAGTTTTATAGGGTGAACCCTGTTTGAACTCTTACTTCTTCTTTCACAACATGTCATTTTGGTGTTCTTGTTATCACGTTTTCGTTCTGAAACATGAGTGCTAACTGCTAAGTTAGATTTTGCGGAGTACCTTGATTTACATAATGGTTGTGCTTTTTTTTAGAAGGGTTCGGTTTTCTGCATGAATCTGTGTAGGCAGCCAGGATTATGGTCCATGCAAACCTACTAGATTCTAAATTCATGCTTTGCATGATCAGTTAAGTTATGCTTAGTTAAGTCATGCAATTTAGTGCAATTTTGATTCATAACACTGAGAGCGGAATGGAATGAAATGAGTAGTAATAATAGATTAGTTTGCTTCATTATCAAACATCATCCTGTGATTGCTGCACTTGGATAACGACGTTATATATAGCTATCTAATGACATGGCTAGAGTAGTACTTGTCGGTGACTGTCATGTTACTGTATTGTTTGTTATCTTCAACCATTAGGGTCCTTGGGCGCAACCTTCTCACTGGGCTGTACTTTATAACTTATAATCTAAAAAGGGGTATCTTAAAATTTCAGCCAAGTTCTTTTGGGTAGAGTTGGTGGAAAAGGTGGGTTGAGTTAGGTAGAATCAATGAAGTGCCTTGTGTTTGTCCCATCTTCTGGATGAGCTAGTCAAGAAAAACTCTATGATTCGATCTTTTATTTATTATTTGTTGTTAGAGGGAGTGGGAGAAGTGTACATGTGAGCTTATCTTTTGGTAGGTAAAGTTGGTGCTGGCATGTAGTACGTTTTCTAGGCTTGAGATAAGACCACATGGGACATTAAGGAGAGTGGCATGGTAGTTGAGTATTATTTAGTTTGTTAGTTGCTACCAGAGATAAGATTGCGTATATTTTATTTCCCTCGGACCTCGTCCTGATGAGAGCATCTTGGCTGTTGTTGTCGTCTAACCATACTTGTGTTCAGCCTATTAGAAACATAATGTCGACTTGCAACCAAAAGAAAAAGTTTGGAATTTTGGATAATTTATGCCGCAATTAACTTTGCATATGTGGGCATAATGTATTGTAGGATGGACCTAGTAACTATAGTAGGTGGATAAGAGTATAGCTTAAGATGCTTCTGATGCCATACCCAAAAGAATTGTCGTATACATGTTGAATAATCCGTATAGATTAGGTTATCTTTTCTCTAGGGAATTATGACAACATGGAAGTAGAGTTTGGTATGCTTTTTAACGGAGCATATTACACCTACCAACAGACATTAGTCTGTGCACCTAAAATGTGGTGCCAGTGTGGGCCAAGGTCCCCCCACTCATGAATATTTGCTGTATATTGTTATTTTGAGGTCTGTCCTTGTTTGGATGAAGCTTACTCTGGAGGTTTTACTCTTCATTCATCATCGTCATGATCATTTTGCATATCCGTTTAAGCTACTTAGGGCGATATAGAGGGCGTATGATGGGGAAAAAGATTCATGGATGTGGCATTGGCTATGGACTTATGTTGCCTAGGTGATGATACTTAGAAATAATGGAGTAACGGAGTCCTGAACTTATCTACCCGGCCGGAATTATTCCAACTACTTGGGCACATATAGAAGTTCTTATCCTTTGAGTTAAGTTTGGTGTGATTGTCATTTGTCAATTGTCATAACTTGTTATATTGACAATTTTTATTTTTATTTTTATTTTGATCCTTGTTATACTGACATTTGTTTCCATACGTGGTTGGTTTTCAGTTTTACTTCCAGTCTGTATTGTTGCAAGACAAGTTTAGATCTGTTTCTAGCAAGTTCAGCTTCCAAGAATGAGTGATGACTAATGCCATCGTAACAATAAGACCCTGCACATCTAGCTATATTGATTTTGCTGAACAAGTACTACTTCGCCTGCCAAACTCATGGGGCTAGAGTCTAAAAATGATAAACGAATGTCGGTCACAGTGATGTACAAATTCCGTTATCGGCTGTGACTCTCGTGTCGCAGTCGTTCCTGGCTGAGCAATTACATGATTCAGTGTTATTGAATCCTATATGGCAGCAAAGACAGATATCATCTGGTCTTTCCATTGGCATTTGCTCTGAATGCTTTTGTTGCTGCTGTTGCTTATTCTGCTTAAATCGGTGAGAGGAACATTGTAGGCTAATAGAGAGATTGAGATTGATGTTGTTAGAGCAGTTCTCATCTTCGGCTGTTTGCACCATGCTGCTAAGATTGCTATTGGATTCTTCACTCGCAGTTCTTGCTCCTGGTCTGGTATCTGTGCAGGGCATATACTGTAAAGGAGAACCATGTGTGTCGAGCAACCGGAAGCTGTTGAAGGGTTTGTTCGTGGGAGCATGAGCAACCTCAGGAGTCGGCAATGTGGCTGTTAAAGGGCGGTGTGTTTGTGGGTCGATCCCTTGGTTGAGGAGCTTTCTTCTGACGCGGGTGTTCCAATAGTTCTTTATCTCGTTATCTGTTCTCCCGGGAAGCTTTCCCGCTATAAGTGACCATCTGTGTGACACAGAACGATGTTGAAACCATGTACCATCTTTCTTGAATTCATAATATAAGCGCGTATTTTTGGATTAGAGGATGCATACTTGTTGCCGAGCAGGCTGTGGAGGTTGATAATGAGTTCATCTTCCTCCGCGGTGAAGTTCCCTCGTTTTAGATCAGGTCTGAGGTAGTTTATCCATCTCAATCTGCAACTCTTCCCACATCTCTGCAATCCTACACACAAGTATCATTCATCATCCCATCAAGAACAATGATTGGTGAGGGCCATATATCTGCCATGCATTTCCTATGCAATGTAACATGTTATTCAATGAAGGTATTGAATCAGGGATTACCGGCAGCTTTGGGGAGGGATCTCCAGCAGCCCTCGCCGTGCGCCTTGATGTAGCCAACGAGGCGTTCGTCTTCCTCCTTGGTCCAAGCTCCTTTGTTCATGCGTTCTCTCTCACAGCACGGGGACCTTCCCATTGTTTCGTCTCTCTCGCTGATGATGATGTGATCCGAGTCGTGTTATGTAAGGCGTAGAGGAAGGAAATCTGTGGATATATATATAAGTGTTTGTGAAGGTAAGGGAAGAGCTAGAAACATGGAAGGAAGGAAGAGAAATGAAACCTGAAGTGAGGCGCGTCCATCGCCCAACCACTTCCGGTTTATATAGTTGTTGAAGAGAATACACAGAACACAAGTGCAACATCTTTGACCGGGTTGGTAGGAAATGGAGACCAGTGGTTGCACTGTTTCTATTTTTAACCATTGATCTTATGGTGATTATATCAGCGGTTAGAATACGTAGTTATGTTACCACGTTTAAGGTTTACAAACATTACATTCGTGTTCCCTTGGCCACGATCGAGTAACCATGTTAACATGGTTGATAGCACGATCCCCTTGTGATTATCCTAGATTCTTTTGGATCGAAGAAATCTGGTGTTGAGCTTCATGTGAAATCATAATGTTAGTACTGACACGATTTATAAGATGGATGAATTGTATGCATTGGTCAGTAACTGGATTGATTTCGGGATAAGAACCACTCGGATGAAGGTTTGAGTTTATAGAATATTACCTGCAATATCCAAGTTCGTAGCCTTAACGAGTAGGTGCGGTCCAATTCATGTTATCATTGGGATATTGATATGTTCCAATAGTAAATACTAACCTCAGGGCCCAGCTCACCATTGGAGTATTGGGCCATACTGGACTCTGCATATTGGGCCTATCCCCAGCCCAACCTTGTGTTCCTTATATTGAAGGCCCGATTTGTTCAGTAGATTTCTGATTGTTGAAATCCATCCTCATGAGATTGAGGATGAGAGAAATGATGATCAAATGAGTAAACAAAGAGACCATAGCAAAAAGGAAATATTCAAAAGTTCCATGGATCATTGTCACACACATACATAGAAGATGAAGTTTATTGATGATGAGATCGGAACAAAAGACGACGTCAATTGACCAAAACGATAATACCAGAGGAAACATTACATTTCCCTTTCATAAGTTGCTAACGAACTTTATTATTGTTCCTCACCAACGTACATGAAAACCAGCTCTAGCTGGAAGCGGTAGCATCCATATCAGTAGTTGCTAGAAATAGCACTCTCATCAGCAGATCTTGGTGCAGAAGCAGCGGCGCCTGAATCCGCGGCAATTGCCACCGGAGAAGCCTTCGTCGCGACAGACGAGGGCGCAGTTGTGGTCGCCCGAGCACGGCCCTTTGAAGCCGTGGCTCTGCGACTCGCACACCCTTCCCTCAGCAACCTGCATCACTCCCATCTCTGCATTCCATGGCACAATATGCATGAATGTATGCACTTAGCTCAGATGTGTCACATACCATATAATTTCTAAGACCAATTCAGTTACAATATTGTGGAAGATGTGCAGTTGTGCACTGGTTTAGACTCGCCTGTGCATATATATACATGGAACACTAGTTTAATTCCAACATCCCACCATTTTACACAAAGCTAAGTGGCTAGACCAAGAAGGTTCGAGTGACAAGGATTTGATTCAAGTGACGATCAGTTTGGGTTTTTGATAGAATTGGTTGCGGCATAGTAAGATCTCAGTTCCAGTCTTAAATGATGGTGATACTCAGAAGTCATTCTCAACTTGCTTATGAAATCAAGTCATTCTTTTCCTCACAGAAAACATGCTTTCAGTTTACAGGAAAAACTGTCAACAAGATAGATGGCCTAAAAATTAAAATAGAAGCAACATATCAATTTCACAAATTGGAAATGACAATTGAAAAACGAGGCATGATATATTGGAGATCCATGATGAGTATATATACCAGAAGACATGAACACCACCAAGATCAGCAGCATGCAAACACCAGAGAACCGCTTGTCCATGGCTGCCTCTATCTCTAGGTGTTTATCTCTTTGATAGTCTCGAGAGCTAACTGCTACAACTTCAAGCAGCAGCACTAGTGAAATGACAGACCGATTCACTGTGACCAAGGAGGCCTACGCGTTGTTATATAGAAATTCCCACGGTGAGATGGGGTAAAAGATAAATATGTCGAGACAAGGATGAAATAAATGAACCAATCCCCAAAGTAGATCCTACGATATCTCACAATTGCAACTTAAAAACAATTGGTATTGAGTGAAATAAGACCGTGATATTTTTACCGCGTCCAACGTGGTTTGCTTCTTATCAGCACGAGGGGCATTATTGAGAATGTATTTTGCATATGGAAATCTAAAAACTGTGTGCAAGTTAGTCCTCCTATGATCTTCGATTGAGTAAGTTAAAACCAATACTACCAAAATCACACTCAGAACTTTAAGCTTCGATCTTATCGACATCAGAACAGCAAGTTCACGTAAAAGACAGTAAATTAACCTAACCGCACGGTACACAATCCACCACATTTAGTGATATGTATATGCCACTAGCATATCCAATTCGTAAAGAAAAAATTGTCAGACGAATCACATGGAACCACAGAGACCAGAGCACTGAGCACCACCACCGCCACGGCCCTATAGTATTAAATTCTCATTGTCATGGTTTTCTATAAAGTTTGTTGTCCACATATGCGACCATGGAGACCAACCTGCTCTTGGGTTATCATCAATATCCGCATGCTCTTGGTTCCGTGTCATGTCAAAAGAAGTGACTGTGTGTACACACAGAGATCTTGTTTTAGCTCCCACGAATCTACCGCTCACGTGATTTCGTCCCTCCCTCACTGGTGCCTCTCATGTCAAGGATCGTCGCTTTTTCTATAATAAATGTGGAAAACAAAAACAACAATTTTTGCATTATAAGATCACAATTGAACGGATCGAATTAATTAGATTGTCGTGTTTCTATGATGTAGTAGTTAGTTTGAATGTCTTGATATATTAGTTGAAATTTCATGATTTTCACAGATTGGTAATAGCTATTCGAAATGAGTGATCCAGAGACTAGATCCTTAAGAAATTTATCGCGAAGCGACTATAATATTAGTGTTTTGCTGTATAATTTATAATGAGAAGCCAACCAACGTCTGTTGTAACAAATAGCAATTTCGGCCCGGTGGCTGGCTGCACCTTTTAGCACAAGCCCAAGATGGGAATTCAGAAAACAAGGTCATTGAGTTGCAGCAACCCAAGTAATCTGTGGATCAATCCACTAAGGAATCAAGATGATAAGATAAAAGGCTAAAGTAGATAGAGCATCTCAGTGCTATATGTTGCGTCAGAGTCAAAGTATAGCATTTTGTTTATATTATTGTATTTTAATGGACAATATTATTTATGTTAAATTTTGAGAATGCTAAAAATTAATGTTAAATTTAATATGAGTTTTGACAATGTTTTATTGTATCATGTCACATATTTTATCCTTTTGTCTTCATAAAACCAAAGCAAATAAGGAGATTATTGAGAAATGATAAAATATAACATGATACTATTGGAGTAGTATTGTTAAATTATGAAAGTTTTACGCCATTCATTATCAAATTATGAAATAGTTTTGATAAATATGACAATTATCGTTATGGATGCTTTTGGGAAATCAACAATTCAAAATTCAAGGAAGGGAAAAGTTCCACTTCCACCAAATGCAAATCTAGTCCTGTTACTTTTAACATGGCACATATCATGAGACCACACATCCCTGTATGCTACTACTGCATCAAACAGATATATGAAACAACAGCGAGATCTAAAACTCCAGTATCAATTTACCATCACTGCGTCGTGATGAGCAAGCAAAAATGCAAAATATATGTAGTTAAGACAATGTCTTGAATTTCAAAATGAGCGCTCAATTCAGGAACATTGCTCTTAGGAATAGTAGTATATAAACTTGACGGACATGAAACTCTTCCCCTTCTTCTCGAGATGAATCAGTGACTGATCAGTTTGAGATAGGCTTGGCATTGAGGCGATAGAGTAGCTGCTTCCTCCTAGACGTGGCATTGTCGATGGTAATGACGACCTTTCCTGGTTCACCAACTTTGAAAGAGCTCCTTATGATGGTTTCGTCTGCTGCATTGAGCTTCCTTATCTTCTGGATGATGACTGTGTATCCCTTTTCAGCACTTGGTACAAACTCGGCTCCGTAGCTCACTTCCCATCCCACCACTCTAACCTCCCATGTCAAATGGCATGGCTGCACATTCAACAGAAAATAAATGGAAGCATACCAGGTCATGAGACATGTATACATCAGTGACAATTTGTTGATTTCTCATATCTTTACAGTATCACACTACTTTCCCCCCAACAGGGAGGAACAAAGTAGAACATTATCTATGAGACTTTTGAGATACTCTATGGTAGAACCAAGATAATACAACTAATAAGCAAGACAGATAAGACATGGGAAATTTTTGATGTTGAAATGAGCATTGTTTCAGAAGTCCAACGAAAACTCTTATTCACAACAACATAACAGTGTAAAGGGTTTGTTGCATAAGATCTTTGTTTCATGATTTAACAATGCCTGAAAAATGCTTCTGCAGTTGAAACAGAACTTCTTGTTATCAGATTGCTTTTTACCAACGTTAATACTAACAGTTTCTTTGGTCTTCAGGAACTCGAAGATGAAAACTTGAATTCTTACCACACTTATGCAGCAAAAGAGTACAGCAATGGAAATGGTGTAGCTCACCTCATTAACAGAGAAATCCAGGGTTTCGGTGGTTCCTGGTTTGATAGTTATCTGAGAAGCTGCATCCTCCGAGCTGAATTCACCATTTTCACAACTCAATCCTCCATAGTGAACCGGCACTTTCTCAGGCGCTATGTAACTGCATGTGCATCAAAATATAAGATACTAACTACTTCCTTCATTTTCAACTATTACATCAGAATAACACTATTTGATTCTTTTGTCAAATTAACTTCCTTTGTGCAGTATTCCATATTGTTTATCATAGACCTCTACAAAAGCCCAAAAGCCTCTACATTGTCTGAAATTATCAACAACCTAGCGGCATTTACATTTATATATTGTGATCCAAAGAGATCATTGCCAAGAGAAAACAACACTAACGCGATTTATTGAAATTTTCACCGAACAGCCTCAAGCATTGTCAACAGATGTTTCCGTTGCATTCTACCAATAAGCATGCAGCAATCATACGATCATGAACACGAAGTGAAGTACCAGGAATAATTCATATTCATATAGACCCAAATATCTGATATCAGACAGGTTGTCAAGCCATGGTTGTGTTGTGGTGCACTAGAACTGAATTGACAAGACTTTCTAATAGACTATTCATGGATACAGGGCCTACAGGCAGTGAGTTAGTCAATGCACTCAGCCACAGGCACTCTATATACTTGATGCAGCCCATTCTGGGGCATGTGAGCATGGACTCAATTGTCCAACCACGTCAAAAGGAATCAAACCAAAGTCACACGTAAAGAATTCAAACAGTTTTTTTTTTTTTTGACAACAGAATCCAATCAATTTAGACAAGAAGAATCAAACCATATTTACACAAGCAACATACTGATAGAATAATGTAGAAGTCTAGACACGAGAGAAAGACTAACTTGAACAGAGTCTCAGCAGATCCGGAAGGAACAGCATATACAAACTTGCTCTTTGTCCTCTGGGTCATAAAGGCGCTGATCACTTTGTTGACTGCTATGTACCACCATGGCACATTGATAAACACCTAGGAGAATCCCAAAATCACTTTCATCATTTCAAATGATAAAAAGCACAAAAACCTATTACCTTAAGCTCTAAAGTTGAACATAGTAGACAGCACAACGGAATTATCCAATCCTTGCAACACTTTAAATAAATTGCTGTCTACATTATTGAGGAACAAGCACAACCAAAGCTCGCACATTCTCATGTCTCACATATTTCTAATTTTTTATAAGCGGCCCCTCTTGCTACCTTGTAGCATAAAGAGCGAGAACAATGTCCTTGCTAAAATATAGCATGAACTCATTGAAAAACATTAACATTTTTTCACAAATTAGTACTATTCATATACATAGCATACCTATAACTCTATCAAAAATAGACAACTGATCCCACAGATCAACACTAATCATTTCAATGCGCTTTGACCTCACTCGTGCACACCCAGGAGGTCACCCATCCCAACATGCTTAACTGCGGAGTTCTCAAGTGATGGACTACCGAAAAAGAAGGTAGTACTATCAAACCATTTAAACATTTTATTGAGGTATTACATACGCCCCCACTTAAAGAACAAAACGTCCTCATTGCGAGCCCTAGAACCTTTCCCTATTGGGCGACTGACCTGGACCTCTTGTCCACAGGGCCAGCACACGGTCGCAAGGTTGCTCTGAAACCATACTGTAACGCCCCGGCCAAATCCTTGCTACCGGGTCGTCACCAAGAACCGCTCGTCAGGCTGACAACTGGTCCGACAGACAAACACTAGTCCTTTCAATGCACTTTGGCCTCACTCGCGCACACCCGAGAAACTTTGCAGGAGGTCACCCATCCCAACATTACTCCATATTAAGTACGCTTAACTGTGGAATGAGCAGAAAAAGAAGGTGCACCTTATTTTATAGGTAATACTATCGGTGGCATTAACATTGTACTTGCTTTTGAAATGAATGGTTATCATGGAAGTAACTCAAAACAAGTAACACTACACAATAACGACCCTGCCATTCCCATTCAGAATAGGGTTCAATAGGAGTGAAATATACATTCATTCCCAAGAAACACGTAACACTACCCGTGGCATAGATATCATGGACTTTCTCTAACGAGTCATAATTAGACAAAATGTGCTTGATGCACGTAATGGGAATGTTTTGGAGAATGCGATAACTATGATTCACAATGTTTCAAGTCTAAAGCATACATTCACATTTCATTTACCACAAGCTTAACCTTACCATAGAATGATGAAGCGACTTACATGTTTGGCGACGAATTCAGGATAATTATCCTGAAGCAACTCGAGAGCCTGTTTCTTAGCAAGCCCAAGCAATCCAGGAGAGTTCCTCAAATCAGTAACCTGAAGAATAGTGGAAACACCACCATGTCCAAAATCCAATCCCCTCACACTCCTCTCCAAAAACCTAACCCTCCACCTCAGGAACTTCCCTCTCTTCTCCTCATCACCGAACACCTTCTCGTACAACTCCTTGTTTTTGAACTCTCCCAACACATTGTAACACACCGGACTCCCTTCCTTGCTCTCTCCATACATAAACACAACCTGTTTCAGATCCTCCTCAAACTCGAACTCCGATTCCTTCTCGTTCTCCACTAATTCATCGAGTTTGAACTCTTTTCGCCATTGGATCGTGTTCTTGAGCATCGAGAAGGCGTCGTTTACCTTGAAATCCCTCGCGCGGAGGAACTTCCAGAGAATGACGTCGCTTCGTTCATCCTTCAGCAGCGGAATCCCCCAAATCGAGACCTCCTGAGGCACCGATACAGGCTCCGATTCCTCTTTCGTCTCCGCCGTTGTTTTCGAAGTCAGACCTGTAGGATTCGGATCCTGAGAAGACGAGACTGAGATCGTTGCGACAACGGTCTCCGCTATCGCCTCCACCGTCTTTGTTCCATCCTCATCGACATCGATCACCATCGTAACGGTCTCCGATATCGCCTCCTTCACGGACTTCAGATCCTCCGCTTTCTCCACCACTGCCACCTCTTTCGCCTCCCCCTTCTCCTCCTCCTCCTTCAGAGGCTGCGGAATCGAAAGCAAGGTGTGGTTCTCGAGAGCGGCGTGGACGAGTTGTTTGAGTTCGCCGAGTGCTTTCAATTCATTTTCCGGGAGCGGCCAGGCGCCTGCGGCGCCGGAGAGTGACTCTGAGTCGGCGACAGCCGTGTCGGAATCCTCCGTTTTTGGTGGTGGTTTTGGTTTGTCGTCTGTGAGGATTAGCATTTGTTGGAACGAGATCGAGGTTTTCTCGGATTCGTCGACCATTGTAGCGGCGACGACGGCGGCGGCGGCGGTGACGGGTGAAGTGGTGGTGGAGATGAGAGGAGAGGAGAGGAGAGGAGAGGGGAGGGTTTGGTTTGGGGTTTATAGTGAAATTTTGAAAATTTGAAGAGAGGGGTTTGAGGTTTGTTGTTGATTTGATAATTCAAAACGACAGCGGATTGTGGGGGTGATGGGGTGGGGTCCAGTTTTGGGGTTGCTTGTGGTTTACAAAGCGATGTTGCTGGTTGAAATGGGGGTTTGACCGGTCCCACTTATTCGGCGAATTCTGTATTCTTCGGGTTTGGTTTGGCTCGGCCTGCTCTGGTCAGGTCCATTTTGCTGGATCAAGCTGACAACGATTTTGAAATTACTAAACGCAAATCAAGCAAGATTTATGAGTGAAATTTCTTGTTTAGAATTCGAATTACTGCTGAACATGAGGTACATTTGTGGTTGAAAGAAAAAGAGTTCGATTTTCTTGGTTCAAAGAGTGACATTTTGTTTAAAACTTGAAATATTATCATCAGTGATTCAGATAGAATATCAGTCTTCGAAAAAGAGAGTTTTCTTCTTTTTTTTTTTTGTTAGGAACCTCATACAATTGTTCAAACACGCAGGAAAGGGCTCCGCGTCAAACACATTGAGGGCAACAGAGAAGCTCAGCGGGGGGCGCAGGTTGGTTGGTCATGTCTTTGATGAACAAGACTACAAGAGCAGGACGAAATTGTGTGCAGCACAGCACAGTATGCGCTGCAACGGTTCTCTCCACCCAAACACCATCGTGGTCAAGTCTCTTCTCCCTCCCCGCAAGCAAACCCCAGTGTAGCTATAACACTGTTGGACTCTGGCATAAACGCCTGGTCGATGTAGTACTATTTGCTAACATAAGAATCTTTCAACACTTGGATAGTAACACTAGATAACAACATGAACAATAACAGATTTTAATCGATTTCAGACAATGCCTAAGCTTTTTAAGTGCATAGAGATGGATGAAACTTATGGTTTTTATGCAATTCCGAGGTCCATCGCTTTATTCAGAATAGTCGGAGTCTCGAGATTTTACATTCTATGTCATCATCCGCATATATTTGGCTTGGATTTATGCTGTAAGCCAACTTTAGGTCGGGAGACGAGCTTCGGCCTTGTCAAGAATTCAATGCACAAAGCCCAACACCAACACAGAAATCAACCAGGCAAATCAAAGCTAAATCTACAGTTTAGATAGTCCTTGAAGTGTAACATAAGAGCAAGTCCGACCCTCATATCTATTTTTAATTATATTTGGCTATATTCTATTGATGAATAGCGTAGTTTATTTTTAATATACACATATCACTCTAACCATCTCACCCTATATTTAAGCTCAAATGATGATAGCAATTTGATTAACAGTCGAGAGCGCCACATCATCATCACGGATGAAATGACATGAATGACAGTGCTATGATTCATGTCAAATATAACACATGAATTAATCAAAGTTTAACTATATTTAATAAAAATTGTTTCATTAAAATTAAATTTTTTGAGATTCTATTTATATTGTGGTTATAACAATCATTTTTCCTATTTATTGGACTCGTAATAAGGAGTATTTATTCTTGCCTTTAGTTCTTCGGTGCTTTTTTGAATTTTGTCCCCGCACTTTGTCTACTTTCTATGAATTCAGGGCCATCCCTTGTCTGTACTACTCCAAGTTAACAGCAACTTCCACTCACAAGAAAAGCAAAAAACCTTGCAATTTTAATCATGGCCACAGTCACTTTAATCTCTTGTCACGCATCTCACTTGTGAGCTAGTCTTGCTATGTTTTTAAGAGAAGTGTGCAATATGAACATTTGAATGCATGCTAACAATATGGTACAAAAGATCGTAACATTACCGGACACATGCTCAGTAAAATTTGTATGCTATCGAGTTACAACATTTAGCGGACAAGCTTTGATGATCCTCTGATCCTCACATGGAGATGCTATTGGGAATCCCCTGGCCAGTGAGTCCGCTTTCGCTCGTCGGGTAAAGCAAATAGTAAGGCATCTTCACTGGACCGACACGGTTCCTATACCTCTCGTCGCAATTCCTGGCATCAATGTTCCGTTCAATCTCCCTCAGTTTCTTCCCGAAACGTTCAAATGATTTAAGCGGCTCAGCGTCCGAGGTCCATTCGCGAGTGTCTCTCTGACCAAGATAGACCTCATCAGAAGAATGGATAGATAAGATCTCTATAAGAGAAATCCCGAGCAAGGTCAGGAACTGGCTTGTTATTGTCTTCAAGAATGCAGCATCGGGATTTTCCTTCAGCTCTTCGTACTCAGGAGTGCCCGGTTCTGGCATGAAACGGCGGCTCAAACTGGGCCTGTTCGGTCCATAACCTCCATAAGGGTATTGTCCGAAATTGATAGCCGCGTGAAGGGCAGAGGCAACCCAGATGATAATGGTGCAAGATTCGATTAACTCGTCCAAGGTCTTCATTTTAGGCCACCAGGGTTCATCTTTCTTGTCACCATGACCTTTATCTCGCACTTCTTGCCACCAATTCTGCAGTTCGGTGTCGTTGACGACCTTGGCATCATCCTTGTAGTAGAACGAACAGTACTCCTTGACCCATGTCCGGATGGCCGACCATATCTCTAGTCCGTCAACAGCAAACGGATAGTCCTCTACGAAGAGCTTGTAGCCATGAGGACTTTCCGAGTCCTTGACAGCCATTCCCCTTAAAGAAAGAAAAGAGACGGTCGCATTAGCAACAAAACTTTCAATAATAGAGTTCGATCTTGCGTAAGATTATCGGCAAGCCGTGTTATTGTCGACAGGCCACATATTACCTCTTGAGAAGATCTCTAGGGAGTGCTTGGTCAGTGAAGACCCAATCCTTGTATGCTAGAGATGATATCTCCAAGGCATACTTTCCCTGAAAAACAGTTCTTTCCAGCATTCCGCCGGCGTTGATGAGAATCTGCCTCCCTAGTGCGTTTATATTCATTGTATCCCGGAAGTGAGGTTGCAAGAGCTTATGGATCGGGTGTAGGATACTTAATTGCCTATTTGTTGCTATGATGAATGGCTCCATCGCTGCATGTGTGTGCAACCTGCAATAAACAACGCCAGCATGTTAAGGTACAAGTCGCAAGCAACAATCTGATGGATTTTGCAACGGGTTCAGTACCAGTGGCTGATGACTTGATGGTTGCCGGAGTCATTGATTGCAACGTAAGCTTTCGCTAGCTGCCAAATGGATTTTTCTACTCCCTCATCTGCTGGTGTGTACACTTTGGAAACGGCTCCAAATTCATCGCCGTCTGGATGTGGCAAACTTAGCTCAATTGCCACTGGTTTCAAAGTACCATCATGTTTCAAAAAGAGGAGAGTCCTTGAGGCATAAGACTTAGATGCCGTGTTTATGCGCCTTAGGTATGGCATCACTGTGTCGTGATGATCCAGTAAGAACAGTTTTTTGCGTTCCAACGCCTGTTACAAGATTAGACCGAAAAAGTGATCTCTTTGTTTCAATCAACGCAGCATCAACCGACTGAAATGTTTTGAATTCAAACTATCTTCAGGATGTTTACCTCATATACTGATAGATCTTCAAGGTTTCCCTTTATGTGTTTTTCGGTTATTGAGCTGTTCTGATTTCCATACACCTTGGGATCCAGCTTGCTTACCGGCGGAAATGCCTGCATTCAAACCGGCGACGCAGATTGAAAGAAGTGGTGAGCCTTAAGTGGTTTAGGTCCAATGTCACAGCAGAAAAGCGAAATCAAAACAAGAAGAACATAGCCATTTCATGTTCAGTTTTACACGCGATTCATTTTGTTGATTAGCAAATGGAAGAGAACAATGATGGCAAAACATATGGTTACCTCGAGACGGCATATGACCACAGGATTCGCCCCGGCTAGCATTTCCCTGGCAAATTCTTCATCTGTCCTCCATGCCCACTCATCCTCTACATCAAAGAGAAGGTTACAAATGTAGACTTCAAAGATACAAGTATGAAGGCTTGAATAATATGATAATATGTAGCAAATACGAAATGAACGCCTTTGTTTTATCATACCTTTGATTACTTGAGGTGTCGGAAACTTCAACAAGGGTCTACCATCAGCAGGCAAGAGCACCTTCAGCATTTCCAACGGGGATTTCTCCCTCAGTTTGTCTAGAATTTCTGCTTTTGGTGGAGCGATTCCTCCCTCATATAGCTCCAGTTCATCTTGAAAACAGTCGAATTCTTTAGGGGTCTGGTCGCATAGAGACTCGAGCTCCGGAACTACAACCTGTCCTGCTGATTTTGCACCATAAGCCGCAAACTCAGCCAACTTGACGTGGCTAAACCTTTCATCTCTAGGAACATAAATGCTCAAACTCTCTGGTAGCGGAACCCGACTCTCACACTTAGGATCTGCCACAAAGAAAGTTTCAATAAAGTCGTGGCCACTAATTAAAGCGAAAAGTTCTGAATCTCATGCTTTTCATATCAGGAGAGACACATGTTAAGCAACAATAATACAGAAAGAGAGCTACCTTTCTTCGATGGAGGACGTCCAGTTCTTCCCCTTCGAGGATAGGGATATTCACTAGACCCTCCAAGAGTTGGGCGGACATATTTGAGACCTTGGTCCGGATCACCAAGATCATTGTAAAGAGCATAGTCATAAACACGATCGGATTCCTTACGCTCTCCTTCGCCAGTTCCTCGCAGGGTCTCCAGTTCTTCCTCTCTAAGCCCTTTAAGAGGTTCAGGTGTTTCGTGGGGTAAGTATGCCTAAGGGAAATTGTATAGTATAAGTCCCGATCGGCAACAGATTAAGTTATGGATCATACGATCAACTTGTATCAGGAATTGGGCAAGCCTCGAACAGGAGTGCTATACCTTATTGCTGAAGAATATGCGGTCTTTCTTGTCTTTTGTCGGATAAACCCAGGAGTTGCAGATAAAATGGATCTTTCCATCGTGATTCGGCACATTATCAAGAGTGACCTTCTTGAGGTAAAACTCGCTGTGATGCTCGTTCCTGACTAAAAATGCCCCTGGAACTCCCATGTCGTCGTCCCAATCAAAGGTGATCTTGAATCTGGAGTCAACCGCGATCCATCCAGGGAGCTCTGTAAGCCAGTGCTCCAGATTTGCAGGCTTGCTCAGTTTCCCCTTCAGGTGATTAGCTACAACATACCAAAACCAGCACCAAGTTAGCATAAGATAGTTCCAGGTCCTGTAAAGCAATCTTCATTCGATGCAGTCAATATGACAAGAGAAACATCACGTCGATCGATTATGAAACGTTGCATTGGTGAAATATTGATACAAACATGCAACTCAAACTTTTGAGCAAACCTATGGTCTATATTAATACTAAAATGCCAACGACGCTCACCTATGCCATCCTTTTTGCTATCTCTCCCTTTGATCCGTTGGATCAAGAAAATTATCGCCTCAAGACATGGGACCCATGAAAATTTAGCAGTGGATGAGGATAGTTTTGGAGCGACTGCATGAAAAAGAAAGTGTCGTTAATATTTTATATTATAACAACACCCAACCCTGGTTTGCCGGAAGGCACTGGGACGAAGAGATATATGCGGTCTTTCTGTTACTGTAAAACAGCAAAAGGACTGTTAACATTTCTGTATTGCTCCGTTACTACTACCTCAGATGCAATTCAACTCCTAAGCATGCTGCTAAAAGAACTTTCCAGTTTCCACACCAAGATATGATTAAAAATTGACCACTGCATGCATTAAATTCCAAAAAGTTCTCATACTAATCACACCAAACAGAAATACTAGAATTCTGAAACTGATAACGACAGAAATCGAATAATTCGCAGTAAAATAATCGTAAAAAGAAAACAATAGACAAAATAGATAATTAGAGAGCGTGACTCTACCTGAATCGGCTCGGTCGGCGCTGACGAGCCGAAACGAGACGGTTTCCCCAATCAACTCATGGACCCGATCGCGAACTCCGGCAACGGGGTCGCTCAATTCGAGAATATTCTTCTTCATCAGAACCACAGTTCCGGTGATCTTGTTCGTCGACGACGACGACTTCTTCATCTTCTTGTGCTGATCTTGTTCCATCGACGATCCGTTTCCGACAAGTTTCCTAAGCATTACTTGATCGACCTAATTCGATTGAGTTATCGAACTTGGATTGATGATTAGTACACAGTGGATTGAAGAGATTGTGATGATGAGTTTGTTAGAGATTTGTTGGATAAATGAAGTGAGGAGAATTTGAGTTAGATGGAGTGATATTTATAGGGGGAGGAGAGGGGAGAGTTAGGTTGATGTTGAAGTCTTTGCAGTTGCAGCGTAGTGTTACCACTGGAGATGGAAACCTTCACGGAAATTTCAAGAGAGTTTCCATAAACAAAATGAGTTTTTATTGAAAAATATTAAATCAATACAATATATTTATATTATTATTATTATTTTGACGAAAATGTTTTTACTCACCTGATTCCTTGCTGTTCAATTCCTTTGTGTTATCTTGTCTGATCCTGTTTTTCAAGTTCTTATTTTCAATTTGAAGAAAAAAAAAGAAATTACTTGATTTTTTGAAAGACACAATATAGATAGGAATCTTTTTTATCTTCTATCGTCCCTCATTTCTACAATTGCACCTTACTACTTTGATAACCATCTTTCGTACCTCTTCCATAAGAATCTTATAGAAAAGATCAAAAACTGTCTTTTTGTTGATCCTCTATTGTATATAATCTTTGAGAATCATAAACACTTGATTTTTTGGATGTATAAGATTTTATCTCACACATTAGCAATCTCCTTTTCATTTCCTTTAAAAAAATAAGTTTTTATTTTTGGGAAGATTGACTTCATTTAATCGGGTGTTGTAGGTCGCAGCCTCTTGTTCGTACGAATTTTGGTTTTGGGAGCTTTTGCTGAGAATTTTCTTGTCCACTTGATCGGTCTTCAGTCGTTGACGAAGATGTTTGCAAAAAACAATTCGGAATAACTTTCTAGGACTTCCTCTTGAATTTGAAATAAACATGATGTTAATCAAAAGTTTTCCTAAATAAAAATACAAGTGTTGATTATGTGTGATGAGATATCCAAAAATTATTTAATGTAATTCAGAAATACATTCATGTCGCAAAAGCAGCCAGTGTGTTTATGTAGATATTACAATTTCATATTTTTATATTATAGATTGTTGAATGTGTATAACTAAATTTTAATGTATTTTATAATTAAAATTTGATAATATATATTATAATTTATATTTTTGAAGTTGCAGTGTAATATTCAAGATAAAGTTATTATATTAAAAAAATGATATACTGTTGACTTTTTTCTAACAATGATCATGTTGTTTGTTGGCTTCTACGTAACTTTGAACGTTGTCTTCCAGTCATTTGAATGTTCCTCAACGATCTGTTATTCCACTTAGTAAAATGATGAGTACTGAGATCAACTTAAGTAGCTCCCTTGAGTTTCTTGTAAAGTTCCGAACTCATGATAGAAACATACTGGAATCGTGTTACATCTTACCACAACTTCATAGTCTAAACGCAAATTTCTTGTTCTATGAATTATGAAAATTTACATGTGAACTCATAGAGTTTTCCATGGAGAAACCACGAAGGTCAGCTGAATGAATGATTCATTATCATGGTGCTTTCGTCCGCATTTGGGCCGCGTAGACCCGTCAAATACAGAGGACAAGGCGACGAAGTGGGGCTGAAATCTGCCAATGGTTTTGGTTTCAAAGGTTCACTTCTTGCTAGGAAACACCC
>JAOVYX010017913.1:0-21215 GCA_035668315.1 Drosera spatulata | reverse complement strand
TTCGCTATGATAATAGCATTCTGTCGGAATTTCGTGAAGTAGTGTTGGACGGTTCTTCATGCTCCTTGTGGGTGCACTAGGGGTTTGTTTATCTTGGCTGTGAACTAGTCTTTTGAAAGCACTATGATCTCCCGCTTGAATTCATTGCTTCAAAGTTAAATATTGAAGTGTTTCTATTGTTTGAAAATTTTATCTCGCTCAGTTGTGAATTGTGATGTATCCGGCACCGGCACTTATTCTAGTGAGGAAGGTCAAACCTGTTTTCCATTTTTAAGTAATAGAAGTTGTAATACTTGCTTGGTTGATAACTTGATCCTGGATAAGGGAAGGAGTTATTTACCTTCACTTTGATTTGGGTGCCACGTGTGATCCGCGATTGACATAGCCACTTGTGTCCAAATGGCTTTCATGGATTAGCAGTTTTATATCATTTTTCTTCTTGGTTATCAGAGTTGGACAATAATCTGGCTACTTTCGTTTCTCTTATTTATTTTCTTCACTTCTACATAAATGGAAGGGATCTGACCATGAGCATTCTGTGCGTTGGATCATATGTCGCGACTCGAGAAGATTATGTCTTGTAGCTTAAGGTCCAAATCGTCCACAGGGTGTTCTTGTCATGAATAACATAAAAATACTAAATATCTTTTGCATTCAAGACTAACAAATTCTACAGGTTAGATGGTGGTAGTCATAGTCTATTCAAGATTATTCTAAATTGTTTATTGTGGTGTTCTCTTCAATGTTCATTCAGATTTCAAGTTTCTATCTCAGTTACAGGTTTAATCCTCTTCCTTATTGTTACAAGGTTGCACCTCCTCCTTTGACCAAGGCTTAAGAGTTCGATCGATGTCCTGAATCCCACTACGGCTGGTTTATTAAGAGAAATGGCTAA
Source organism: Drosera spatulata (assembly GCA_035668315.1). Classification (NCBI taxonomy): domain Eukaryota; kingdom Viridiplantae; phylum Streptophyta; class Magnoliopsida; order Caryophyllales; family Droseraceae; genus Drosera; species Drosera spatulata. Next base: position 20,320 of record JAOVYX010017913.1, on the reverse strand, counting down.
TTCGGAAGAAGTTTTGGTAGATATAGTTTCTCTAGATGACACACAACACAGAGAGAGCCCCGATTCTGTAGTGCTGGCAGCGAATTCTGATAGAGAGTCAAGCACTCCCATAGTCTCTGCGAAGCCAACAGATGATGGATATAATTGGCGGAAGTATGGCCAAAAACTTGTCAAGGCAAACAAATATATTAGAAGCTATTACAAGTGCTCATATCACAGTTGCCTGGTGAAGAAGCAAGTCGAGCAATCTCTTGATGGACAAATTGCAGATACTACCTACTTTGGAAAGCACGAGCATCCCAAGCTTCAATCTAGTTCACAAGTGGATGTTCCCTCTCTTCTGTCTGTTCAGGTGCCTGATTACTGCCCACCGTCAGCTACTGAAGGTAAAAACTAATTGTTCTTGCTATTTTTAGATTGCTTCTAAGTTAATTTTTTCCCCGTTTCTAGGTTGATTTTTGATGAACCAAGATTTATATTTGTACTGTATATTCTTGTAGGCAAAGCAACTGATGTATGTAGCCCAAGAGCTGAGGATGTTGAGCCAAAGGGCTCCAATGAGACATCAGCCATCGCGCCTAGTAATCTGAGTGTGGCGTTCGTACTTTCACCATCAAGTGGAACTATTGAGATTGGTGACAAGAAGGAGAGTTCAACCCCAAAGAGGAGGTATGTTTGGATGATTTCTTTTCTAAGAAGTTATTTTTCTGTTTTTCTCCCAAGGTCCTAAACTTCACTTCAATGAATGAAAATCATGAAATCTTACAGGAAGAAAAACGCTGAGAATCTTGATTCTCCTGTGGATAAATCCTCGAATGAATCGCGCGTTGTAGTCCAGACAGTGAGTGCTGTTGATGTCGTAAATGATGGGTATCGATGGCGTAAATATGGGCAAAAAATGGTGAAGGGCAACCCTAATCCAAGGTATGGTTAACACTTTTTTTTTGATAAGATGTTCTTCAATGAATACATCAACCTTCTGTATATCGTGTGTAGCTAGTTTCAGTGTCTGTATTATCCAAACACTCCCGTTATTTGATCTTGTTATCTTGAAAGTAATTGCTATGCTTGATTTTCTTGCAGCGGACATCTAGTTAACCAGGCCATATGTTGTTGATTATGTATGCAGGAGTTACTACAGGTGCTCGACTGCCGGTTGCCCTGCTAAGAAACACGTGGAGAGAGCATCTCACGATCCCACTGTGGTAATAACCGCATATGAAGGTGAGCATGACCACATCTTGCCTCCTGTAAGGATGATCCTCCCCCAGAGTGCAACAAAGACGGCCACTCCACAAATTGTCGTGGATGAGACAAAGCCAGAAGAAACTAAGGCAGCCGGAGAAGCTTCAGTGTGTAATCTGGGAACTGATGGCGTAGCTGAGGATCCAAGTAAAGGAAGTCTGCCAGCATGTGAGCCAGAAATTGATGTCATGGTAGCAGAACCAGTAGTAGAAATTGCACCTACCTCTGCCACTGATATAATCACCGATAATGGCTCCGATCCTGGAAGTAGATCGATTGAGCAGCAAACATCAGATGCCACTTGCAGAGTCACTGCTTCGGAAGATGACAAGAAGAGTGAGCAAATCCCGGACGCCCTACCTGCTAGCTCCTGTCCTGATTCTAACAAGAATAACGTACTGCCCAAGGTGCCGAACCTGTTAGCTGCTGAATAAGTTTGAATTAGTATAAATATTTATTCATACCTGTCTAGGCTCGAGTGTTAGTTTATGTGGGATATCGGGTTAGTTTGCCTTTCATCGGTTATCTTACAGACGCATCCAAGGATGATGGAGGAAAGGGGGTGATGAATTGAGCACTGACTAAATTGTATCTAGCTGATTTGGTAGTTTATGACTTGAACGTAAGTTTACATATACTGATTGGTGGAGTACGTGTTGTGCTACTTATAACTTGTCTCTTCGATTTTCATGTGTTCTATGGTGTTCGTCCGCTAAACAAGGATCTGGCCTCCTGGATATCGTACTTTCATCTCCCGTTATTTTTCCAGTCTCTGAAAGCGCACTGTCTGCTTCCAGTTTCTTCTTGTTGATGGTCATCTCCATAAACTTCACCAGCAATCCTATAGGACGGATATACCATAAGTACTTCTAACTCATTGGATTAGAGTCTAGTTAGAGCTCCGAACTGAAAAAGAAGTTACGAATTGCACACGGAAAATACAACGGGGCAGATAATCTTGTTATGAACGAGACCTGAGATGGGTTCAGATAATCTCGTTATGAACAAGGCTCCAATCTCGTTATGAACAAGGCCTGAGATGGGGATGGGGGACGTATGTACGCAATGTTCCCCTGTTATGATGGAATATAGAAAGCAGAAAGTCAGGGTTCTAATCAGACCTGAACAGAAAACAACATTGATATTCTCACATGGCAAGAATAAACTTCGCACTGTCATGTCAAAATCTTCACTTGACAGCAGCAAAATCAGAAGAAATCCTGTTAAAGCAAGTAAGTTCAAAAAAAAGGGATCATCCCATGTGATTCTTGACCAAAACAGGAAACCCATGCGCAACATGATTTGTACAATGTAGAAACATTTTGTGTCCTGTCAATCCAAACGCAAAGATTTTGTGTCAAAACACTTCTGGCTTTATAGAAAGCAAGTAAACTTAACAAGGATGATACAAATATATTAACATCCGATACGGTCAAGACCGACTATTGACTATGCGAAATCATATGACGAGATTACAAGTCTTGTTTTGTCACTCGATGACGATGGCATTAGTGTCTAACTGCTCTTCCAAGCAGATGCGGCAACCAGATCTCGAGCCATCCACCCGAGATACAAGACTCCGTCTCTTTCCTCGAGCCTGTACCTCTCGGAGTAACTCTTGAGCAACGTTTTGATGGTGGAGTTAACCAATGCGCTCAATGGGGATGGGCTAAAGCCAGCCAATGTCAGCCGCAGCTTCCATTTCCCGTGCAGCTCATGACGCTCCACTCTTTCGGCACCTTCACAGGCGATCAAGTTCACGATGTCCCTTGCAAGGCAGTGCAGCTCGACATCGATCCTGTCTCTGTGGTCCCTAAGCAGTGTTACATCCAATGACTCGAACATCGCGGTGTAGTAGTCTAAAGTCTCGATGAACCGCGGGTGGAAAGCCGCTGTGTTTGTGTTGCACTCTTGCTCTATGACGGTGACTAACTTGGGAGATAAGCCCCTCACTAGCCTTAATACTCGGTCCCGATGATTCTCAGTGCTCACGCTCTCATCGGGCATGTGATGTAAAGAAAATGCAAAGTTCACTGCGAGAGCCTCCCCTGGTCTAACCCCGAGGTTACCACGCTGAACCTCAGAACCGGACATGGGAACAGCGTGGAACTCAAATGGGACCTTGAATGACTCGGCAAGCTTGGAAAGCCGCCGCCCCACAATGCTGAGTCCACCTCCACGAGCATAAGCAGATAAGGAATCGTCAATTCCAGTGATTCGAATATGGGGTGGACCTCCAGGGCGAGCAGCAAATGCCTGGATGAGAGTAACCCACTGGCTTCCTTGCCCAATCTGGAAGTCGATTATGTGAACTCTGCTCTCGTCTTTCATTGCTTCCGCAAGGGCACCATTAGCAGCCATGTAGCCAAACTTGATGTATGGGCAGACCTCATAAAGAATGTGCAAATATGACAGTAGATCAGCACAAGAAGGCTCCTTGGATTTCAAAGCTTTGCATATGGAGCTACCAGAGGAGGCCAACCTTGCCACAAGACCCTCCAACATGTATGCACCCAGTCGCTGTATAGGCTCGCCAGAAACAGAAACCAATTGCCGCAACTCTTCCAACAGCCACTGTGTCGTCCATTTATCACCATCTGACATGACTTCGGCACAAGCAATCAGAACTTGTTTCAAGTCCCTGCTTTCAATGATGTCCATCATACGTATCCAACTGTCAGGGGAGGTTGCATGGGGATCAATCAGAAAGCCGCTGCCATAGCTATCATTCATATCAGAATCTGGTCCCAGCATCACAGTCTCGAGTTCTTTCAGCTTGTGTTTCAGCTCATACCTATCTTCTGTCACGCACGATCTGTTGAGATCTTCAGGAGAATAGTGTTGACCAGATGGGCGTGAGAGCGGGGTGATTTGAGATTCATGGATAACATTGGTCGAGAAGCAAGTCATGGTGGGGGAATCCTGGGCATCATAACTGCCGGTGGCTGGGGACGATTCAAGGGTGCAATATCTTGGCAATGAAGTAACAGAGAAATGGTTCTCATGGTCAATAACACCAAACTGCAGTTGGGGGTTTATAGTTTGAAGCCAAGGCATGAAGCAGGTCTCGACTTCCTGCTTGGGCCGAAGGTACAAACCATTGGACATGGCTGGGCGCTTGCAGTAACAGGATGCCGGGACTGACAAGATCTTTACCACAGTCGTCCAACGGAAGTAGCTTATGCAGCCATTATCTTACGCTGGATTGCTCGACGACCCATTGCAAACCTTGATATGATAGCCAGAGAGGATTCTCTTCGGGCGAAACTAATGATTGGAAAGTCCTCAATCGGTGCGAAAGAAGTTGTTTGGCCTCAAGCGACATCCATCAACATCACGCAAGCTTTGAACCCAAGATTTACATCATAATCTGCATAAAGGAAAAAGTGTAAGAACTAGTATCAGATGGGAGAATCGCAACCCATGTTAGAACACACCATTGATCTCTCGTCAAAGTCCTCGTCGTCACTCTTAATCAACCCCCAGCACGATACTAAACCAAGCCAGCTATTCCTACATACTACTTCTAAAATTGGGAGAATCGAATCTCCTCTTACACAGATACGCAGAAGAGCGAAAATCAGTACTGCTTAGTCTTTGTCTCTAATTGGACGACCAAAACTAAATGATAACCTAATTTAAGATTAAGCATTATACTATTTCTTTTAGAACTAAATCAATCAACTGATAAACATGTCTGTGATGACCTAATAATCGGTTAAGGGCCTCTTAGGCCGACCTTTCTATCGACCACAGGCACCTCTAAGCACTCGCTATGAGCCCAGCCAAACAGGCTTTAAAATCCATCAACACTACCACAAATCTCAATCACAATCGCTCCAACGACAATCGCTCCAACGACAAATCCAACAGCCTAATCAGAACGCCAAAACAAAGAAAAAGAGAAAAAAAGAGAGTATCACCAAGAAGTTTTAATCGACGAGGAAAAGAATAACAGAAAATCACCGATTGGGCAACAGAAATCCAGAGCTCAAAGATCTTCGAACAGAAAAAAATAAGACTGGAACATGTGTGAGTGAATAGAGAGAGAGAGAGAGAGAGAGAGAGATGATTAGTGGTGGAGAGAGTAGAAAGCGTGCATCGAATGAACTTCGAGACTGGGGACGACACCGTTTAGGGTCGGTTTACTTTGCTTGAAGGAGATGAGATGGGAATGATGATGAATTTTGAAAGGATTTTTTTTTAATGCGCCGAAAATGCCACCGGGGTTGAGTCGAGGGATACTGATGGGGGCGTACAGGGGGTAGAGAAATGGGACGGTATATATAAAGCTAGGTATGCGGTTTGGGAAATGAGGCTCAGGAGTTTGGTTGAATTACGGTGATGCCACTCGGAGCTTGGTTGTTTGTCAGCCTTGGTGGTGTTGGATCGCCGCTGACTCGCTCTTGACACAAGCTGAAAGTCTCTTCGGTCTTCCAGCAAATAGACTGGGCAATTCATACTACATCCTCCGACTATCCCTTCGGTTGTTTGCTAATTATGATCATTTCCGTTTTGCGAAGGACAGGATTGTCATACAAACAAAGACTGGATAAGAGGAGCAGTGACCTTCAAAAGGCCGAAGCTGAGGTACGTTTTTTAAAGGATTGAGGGTGGCCCAGCCCAAATAGTAGAAATAGAGAGGCAAAAAAAAGTCGGACATGATGAAGATGGGGGAGAGAAATATTTGGTGGTTAGTTTTGAAAATGAGGAGTAGGCATGATCAGGATGATCAGTTTCATTAAATTTGAGGAGAAAAATATTTGTGGTTAGTATATCAGAAAGTATTATTCGTTTTACATTTACAATTTATACATATTACTGTAAAAGTTGGATCGGATAAAAAAGATTGTGATCATTTTTTCTTGGCATTGGTGGGGATGATGTGGATTTGGGCAGTGTACATCCAAAAGTTTCCATTCAGGGCAAAATCTTGATTCAAAAAACTTGCCATCTGCAAACACAAATCGTGCCCAGATTTCATTTCATTCTCTCTGCACACAGTGGCTTTGTGAAACCATCAAACATCATCTCCATCATCATCATCAGCAATACCCATTTAAAAGTACACAAGAGAAGATGAACATCAATCTTATTGCAAAATGTACAATGGAAAAAAAGGGGTCGAGAGGTAGAAAAATTCCATGTAAAAGTGATAGAGCTTACGATCCAAGCAATTCGATCCTTCAACTCTTCGGAAACTTTTGGGTTCTTTGATGACTTCAATTTCTTTTGTAAATCCTGAGGCAACCAAAAGAAATTATTAGTTCCATCTAGCATCAAAGCATGATTCGAAAAAAGCTATAACTCTTAAGTCAATACACAATACCTTTTTTTCTGTAGAAAGGTTTTTATCTTCCATTCGTTTTATAATATAAATAATATTTGTCTATTTTGATAGTTATAAAACATATACGACATATCATATTTGATAATCTTTTTGCATAAAAAATATTAAAACAATCATTGTTTTCTACAGTACACTCACCATCCCCTCTCACAACTGTACAGTAAATATCACTATCACAAAAAGAAATATTCTTTCTTCATCAAAATTCGCACAAATTAAACACATATATATTCGCATATCGGATCAAATTGTTATTTATATTGTAAAACGAAGAGAGCATATCTTAGTTGGTGCACCTAATAGTCCCCAAATAGACTACAATATTTAGGTATTTCAATCGAGTGTTATATTATGAGCAAAATCTGGAGAATGTGATATACTTCTTTCGTCTCAGATTATTTACGAAAAATTGATTTAACATGATAATTAAGGAATCAATTGATTTTGTTACATTGGATATAAATATCCTTATGTGATGATAAGAATAGTGGGAAAGAATTGCTAGTGAAAAAAGAGAAAAAAATAATGATGATAAAAATAATGTGAAATAAAATAAGAATATTTTGAATTTTTATACCCTAAAACATTATCATTTAAAAAAACGTCGTAATTTATATGCGACATTCATATTTAATAATATGTCGTAATTTATGTGGGACGGAGAAAGGACATGATGTTTTTTCAATAAGTATTTCAGTCTTTCCTTTAAGATAGTTTCCGTTGACTATTTTTTCGTAGCCATCGAGATAGATTGATATGTATCGTGGGATAATCAAGCATACGAGTTCGTCATGAATCATGAGTTGACTAGTTTTTGTCGAGATAAAGATTGATATGTATTGTGGGACAATCAAACATATCAGTTCATCATGAGTTGATAATTTTAAAGGAGAAAAACACATAAACTTCATGAACTTTTTTGACATTTTACACATATCCTCCTCAATTTCAAAAATAAACACATATTCCTCTTAAAGAAGGGTTAAATATTATTTTTTTTAATTTAAAATTCACATCTTAACCGTATACTGAAGAAAAAATTTGAAGTCTTATTTAATGGACAAACCGAGATTTTCGTGCCATATATAAAAAGTACTAGTAGTACTATTAAGGAATAACTCAAATTTACTTAGGACAGAGTGAATATACTGTGGAAACGGTAGTAGTGAATTCCGTAATGTTGCCTTACTATATTCTGAGATATTCCGTGATGGATTTTTCTCAGTTCGTGTGCGGCAACAAGTACATTGATACGAAACAGATGCATCATTTTAACATGATATATATATATATATATCGATGTAAAGTTTGATACGTGTATAACGAAAATCAAACGTAATTTTTTATAAATTTATTGTGAAACATTAACGGTTGTGTAAATTATGTATTTCAATATAGTATGTGTTACGAGACGATCGGACATGATTTGATATGAAAATAAGACTTTTATTTATACGTATAGAATAATGTAAAAAAAGAAGTATATGTTGCATCTATTGTGAGAGAGGGGGAATATCTTTTTTTTTATAATGTAATTAGATCAATATCTTAATCATGTTTAATCATTGATGATAGATCAATAAGGAGGCAATCTGATCATGTTTGGGGAAAATTAGTAGATTGATCGTGCACTGCTTGGGCTATAACAAGATTGAAAGAAAGACACCCATGACTGAACGTCACTGACCCACGTGTACGGCTTGCTATACATTTTGCAACGTTTTTTTGTTTGTGATAACAGATACATATTGTAACGTTTAATCATATGGTTAGCATCTCAATATCTCAGTGGTCCCTACGCTTGATCGATGTACTTAGAACCGTCCTGTAACCAATCTTCGGATCTTTCATATTGTTTATGATTTTAAACACTAGATATTGTTTTGAATTTGATGATGTCTCGTCATTTTCAAACCCTATCAAAATAAGAACAACGATATTGACATTCATATCAAAATAATCAAAGTCATAAAAAAAAAAATATTTATTTTAAAGATTTTTCGAGGAAAATCGCAACAACCCGCGAATCGAAAAGACCATTTAAAATAAAAAGCTCATCCTAATGACACGGCGACACCAGAAACATCCAAATAGCGGTAATTGGTTGTGAAGAAGTTCATTCTTTCAATATGGTTTCTTGAAATACACTAGCTATTGCTATCGAATTACTTTTGAGTAGTCTACACATGGTGATTTTTAGATTAATTAATTACGGATTACCAGTCAACCCCTGAAAGTTCTGTTGTTATTGGTGGAAGCTTCAACCATTTAGAGTGGACACCGGACCTATTTGAGGTTTTGACCATCCCAACAAAAATGGTCCTCTCGGTTGAATTATCGAGCCAAAAAATCAATTATCATACATAAATATATTGGTCAATGACAATAGAAGAAATTTCACAAGAGGTTGACTCCAAATGCAAGGCAATGGTTGATCATTTAGCATGGACGACATTCGATGTAACATATCAAACGGCCCTGTTGTTCGATGGTAAGGACTTCCATTTGTGTGGTTCATGCTACCGCGACGACGACCACCAAATACATGCTTGATATGTAATCCTAATTGTGATTGGTCTTCCTAAATTTTCTCATATAGTTCACAAAACTTGAAGAAAGAGTGAAATTTTTTATTTTATTCTTTTTTGTTTGAGTTGATTAGAACTTCTATCCTTGGAAGCTCAAGCTCTCGTTTACTTATGTTTTCTCATATGAATCTTTTATCTTCAACTATTGGGGATCCTATTGCTGTACCAAGCCAAGAAATGTTTATTGGACTCTATATATTAATGAGTGAAACACCAAAAAAAAAAAAAAAAAAACGACAAGGATATCGGGAGTGAACGTAGGGCATTAACCAAAAACAAACATGAAAAAAGAAAAAAAGATCAGGTCGAGGGCATGTTTGGTTATCACAACAATTTTATTTTTTTTGGGGTCAAAACAGAACAAATAATTTTAAACTAATTTAAATAAGCTAGAATTCAAATTGCTTCATAAGTTATTTTTCTTTACGAAAATGAAATTGTTAAATTGATTTGAAGAGACAGAAATCAATTTATTTTTATCAAAGACACCCTTGGACAAATTGCAACATATAATTACTAGTACAATTTTTTCCCTCCAAAAATGGTTGTAAGTATTTGGTCGGACCTGATAACATTTTTTTTGTGTGTGTTAAATTTTTGAATATTTTAATAATAATTGATTGTTGAAAATGAGCAATTAGTGAGTATTTGCAATTGCCTGGGAATATGAGTATTTGCAATTGTCAATGGACAAAGCCTTGTCATCTGTAGCTAACAAGGCCCAATAAAAAACAAACCTTCTAAAAGATAAGGAAAGTCAGTGTCAGATGGTTTACACATGCCACATTGCCCAAACAAGTAACAACTCCATTGTCGATCGGGCCCAACTATAAATCCGGCCCAATTCGCTCTTGTATATAACCTAAGCATAGCCGTTTCAATTCGCCATCGGCGATTTACATCTGCAAGCAAAGGAAAGCAAAGGGGAAAAAAATTTAGAGTTTCAAATTAGGGTTTTAATTTAGGGTTTGTTTGAATTGGAGATGTCGGCAGCGGCGGTGGCGGAGGAGAGAATGGGATCGAGCAAGAGACAGAGAGTAGAAGAAGAACGACGATCGAGGAGGGTTGTGTATGTGGCGACGTTTCGTTTCATGGGAATCGATCTCGACGAACTCCAACAACGATCGCAATCATACGTATATGGGGAAGACAATTTCCCAGAACCACCAATCGCCTGCGACCTCGATTACTTCGAGAATAGTCTTCCATATGGCATGGGCGTGCTCGCGATCGATAAGTCCATTTTCTACCTTGTCGGCGGTGAATTTCCCAGCCAACTTGCCCATGAGATTGATCGATACCAACGTCACCCAGAGAGCAACATGCCATGCAAAATTTACAGATTCAACCCGTGGAAGAGAACATCAGAGTCCCCTGTTGACCCTGTTGACGTTGCCTGGTATCTGATTACTCCCAAGTGTAGACCCATCGTCGAGACACTGGCCGGTACAACCTATGTCCTCAGTCGTGAATCCCTCTTTTTGTTTTATTTCGGCGATTACCCCACACCTTCCATCGAGAGGCTGGACGCGAGCAACAGCGGTTCATCGGTTGTTTCTGTTCCAATTATGCATTCCATTTTTGGCAGCGACTATGCGCCTTTTAAAATTGTCAACGATTATGTGGTTGGCCACAAAATGTTGGTGTTTTTCTTCAGTAACTATTACTCTGATCAGTATATGCTAGCTTGTTTCGATGGTTCTATTGTATCTGGGTTGGGATCCTTTCTGATCAAATCCTTGGCTCGTTTCATATATACCTCCCGCATGGTGGATGTTCGGTGTCCGTTTATGGGGATAATGGAGATGTTGTTACCATTGGAGATGGTGGCTGCCATCTCTTTCTGTTTTACAGGAAGGGTGGCATCAATTTCGAAGAAACGCATTACTGTGCCAGCATTGTCGACGACACAGGGCTTCTGATTTGCTACCAAGAGATAACAGATGAAATATGTAAATCTGGTTACATGGTCCCACAATAAATGGAGTGTGGCACCTGCCATTTTACCGACGCCGGAGGAGGTAAAATTTATGCTGTAACGACCGGCGATTCTCCTGTGTGCACCGTCCTTTTGGTGTCGTGATTCAACATGCCTATATTGAGTATAGCTGATGATCTCGCTACTGATGGTTATGATGACCGGACAAAAGCAACAGAGGAGAAGTTTGTTGACATTGTTTCCGCGAAGGACTACATTTGTCGTATCAATGCAGAGACGGTCGATTCAGTCAACAGGGCCTTTGTTCTCTAGGTAAATCTGAGTTTTAAATTCCTCTTAGCTTGAGTTGTTTTGTTTGTTTTGTATCCTTCATCGGCACCTGCTTGTATCTTGATAGTGTAAGCCATTTTAATAAGCGTCTGCCGCCAGCTCTCCTGCACGAACATATAACCGAATGGCAATGATGGCGAATTTACCTGATCATCTCATGCTTAATTTACATTTTTGGTAATCAACGAGTTAACTATAGTTGATGGCTTTGTTTATGCCTCCCGTCTACATGGTGAAGGATTATGTAATCTCGTTTAATTTGACACTGATGGAAGATTCTCGCCTAGAAGTATCGTCGGGAGACTTTGGTTATGACTGCACAGTGAAAATTTGGCCCAAAGTTAAGCCAGTTTGTGTTTTCGCTGTTGAGAATTTGCACATGCCAGTGCTGCTTTTGGTATTTGTTTACACGTCATTAGACTTTGTTTATATCTATGGCTGAGTGCGAGCTTGATGAGAACAACATTTCATAAAATCAAGGCTGTGAAAGAAAAGCGCACTTCCTGCATGTTTTTGCTTTTTAAAGTTTAAAAAAATATTTATAGTTTTTATGCATTCATTGTCTTTCACTCACTTTCTTGAATCAGATAGGTTGTTATGAATGATTGTAAGCTGTAGGAAGTTATTGCATTGCTCCTTTATATTGATACTTTTAATCCCATGTGCACATTTGAGGTCTTATGACGAATCTGATAGGAAAATTCAGCTTTTGTCTTCATTACGGAATGAATTCCGGTTTATGTTTTATATAGATATTTCGTTCTGTATACACCACCTATGGTTTATTGATTTCATAACGTGACAGTACTTTCCGATATACCCATCCTTGACGGAGATGAGATGTGAATGAATTGATGATGAGATTGAGTTACCTCTTTCTTTTTTCTGCATTCATTCAAATCCTACTGTGAAGGTTTTTTTGTGACCAAAATGCCCCTGGGGTTGAGTTGAGGGAGAGTGGTGGAGGACGAAGAGGAGGGAAGGCAGAGTGATGGTGCAGTGCATATAAAGCTAGGTATGCGGTTTGGGAAATGAGGCTCAGGAGTTTGGTTGAATTACGGAGATGCCACTCGGAGCGTCGTTGATAAATCGTGGGACAAAGATTGGTCTGTAGCGTGGGACATTCCAGCATACGAGTTCAGCGTGAGACGATGGTTTCAAATTCGTATATACTCTGCGAATCATAATTATTATAAATATATATTTTATATTATTATATATATAAAAATATAAACTTCGTTTTTCTATCACATCACGTTTGATCGTCCCATAATATATATTAGGATGAAATGTTAATTTACATAACCATTGATATTTCACGATAAATTTTAAAAAAAATTATGTTTGATCGTCATTACACGCATGTCGATGTTTTACATCGACATACGTGTAAAATCAAAACGTTACAATAATTTCGGAGCGGAGAGAGTATTAAAGAATATTTTTCGACTTCTTATTTAATGGATAAATCAAGATTCACATATTCTCTCTATCCCCCAGAAGTGCTTTTTTGATATCCCATAATAATTATAACACTATCCTATTTGAAAAATTTTTATCTAAAAAAATATATAATCAATCAAACTTACAGTATATCCATTATTTTTTTTTTCATAACTGTTACAATAAATCACATTATCCTAAAAAAAATATTTTTTTATTAAATTTTATAAAAATTTAACATACATAAAATTTATTTGTTATATTTATTATGAGACGTAGGGAGTATTATATATGTTAAAATGGTAAAAGTAGTAAGGAATAACACAAATTTACTTGGGATAGAGTGAGTGTATTGTAGAAACGGTTGTAGTGAATTCCGTAATGTTGCCTTACTACTCTGACATATTTCGTGATGGATTTTTTCTCAGTTCGTGCGTGGCAACAATTAGATTAATATCTTAATCATGTTTAAATATTGATCAAAGGTCAATAAGGGGGGCAAGCTGATCATGTTTGGGAAAAACTATTACATTGAGCACTGTTTGGGATATAACTAGATTGAAAGAAAGACACTTGTGACTAGACTCATTGACCCACATGTACGGCTTACTAGACACTACTAGAATGTATCGTTTAATCATTTACTAGCTGGTTAACATGTCAATTGGTGTACAGTGTACTAGTTGCAAGGATCTTCTCCTTCGTCAACATAAGCAACACTAAACTCGGACACATATACACAACTCTTATCTTAAGATCATTCATTTTTGTATTCTTGGTTCTTTGATTTGGATATGTTAGATTTGGATGATATTGTCCTATCAAAATCAATTGACAATAAAAATTTTTTCAACACGTTCCTTCGTACGAATCTCTCTTTTAGACTTGAAACACATATATATTTTGGATGGCACGGAATACTGGACTGTTGGACCTGATAGGTTTTGATATCATATTAAACCTCCGGGATTCAATCTCAAAATAAATTAACAATGATAAAAATAACTTCCGCATCTATATATGTGTTTGTATCCATTTTTCGAACTCTATTTGTGGGTAGAGTTTTAAGAAAATTGTATCATTGGTACGAGGTTAAAGTATATAACTTATATTATCGTTAGTATTTCACGATAATTTATTAAAAAAAGATGTTTGATCGGTTCATGATGCGAGTCAAACTTCATTTCGACAAATACGCAAAATCAAATTATTATAATTAAAATAGATCTAAAAAAATACGATGTATATAACATCTTAAAGCCATAGCAGCAACTAACGGCAACTCGCTGGCTGCTGCACATACACAAAGTCAAAGGGAAAAAAAAAGGAAAAATGAAATAAAAGGGGCTCGTGAATGATGGTGCTGCGCAAGGGCAGCTGTATGTCACGAGGATAGAATTTCACTACCCATGCGGCACTCAAGTTACTCATTTCTTCACTCGAGTTCAGCCTTACTCGTCACCCAAAGGCGATTCTTAAGAACGCAAGAGAGTTTTGGACTTCAAAACAAGTTTTGTATTGAGCACTTGAAAACTTACAATGTATGCTTTGTGTTTTCAAGAATGAGATGAGATGAGATGGTTTGGTCAAAAGACCTCACCCGTATATATACAAGTTCATGGAGAGTTCTAAACTTGACATATAGACTCTTCTCCTTCTCCTATGTTCAAGAATTCTCTAGAGAACTCTTCTTAACTCTAGGAAATTCTAGACAATTCCGGAGAACCCTACAGAACTCTAAAGAACCCTAAAAAGGTATGGAGGAGTCAGGAAGTTTGTGAAGAATTCTTCAAGACCAACTTCTCCACTTACCTTATCCGTGACATGCTCCTCCACCTATGTCGTAGACGTCCTCGTCGCGACGGACTTATATGCCTCGATCCGATCCTTAAATTGTCACAATGAGTCTTTGAGCTCCCAACTTGCCTCCTCCATTGCCAAGTTCTTCCACTTGATAAAATACGCCTTGTAGTGTGATATCCCTGATCTCCGGATCTCTCGATCGGCCATGATTTCCTCCTCTTCCTTGTCGAAAGAAGTGGTCACCGCCCCCGTGGGTGCGTGGGTTGATATGTCTCGATCCGAATCTTCCTCATCATGGTGGTATGTCTTGAGATGACTTATATGGAAGACCGGATGAATCTTGAATCGAGGTGGGAGTTCCAAGTGATAAGATGTCTTTCCCACTTTCTTGATTACCGGGAAGGGTTCCTCGTACTTCCTAACGAGCCCCTTATGTACCTACCTCAGTGTCTTGTATTGCTGGGGTATGAGCTTCACCATGCCAAGGTCACCAACTTGGAACTCCAAAGGCCTACGATGCTTGTCGGCTCATTTCTTCATCTTCTTGGCTGCTTTGTTGAGGTAGGAGCGAGCCATCTCCGCCTGTTCATGCCACTCCTTTGCGACCTTGAAAGCTGCAGGGCTGCTCCCCGTATAGCCACCCGCAAGTGAATTCGGAGTCAAGGGTTGTTGTCCCGTTGCCAACTCGAACGGACTACTTCTTGTTGCCTCCCACTTTTGTGAGTTAAAGGAGAATTGGGCAACATCGAGCAACTTCGCCCAATCTCGTTGATTGGCACTTACGTAGTGCCTCAAATAGAGTTCCAACAAAGTATTCATCAGTTCGGTTTGGTCGTCGGTTTGGGGGTGAAAGTTGATAGAGAAGTTGAGATCTGTCCCCAAAAGCTTGAAGAGCTCCGTCCAAAACTTGCCCGTGAAGCGAGGATCTCGATCGCTCACTATGTTTCTTGGAACTCCCCAATATTTCACCACGTGCTTGAGGAAGAGACGGGCCGCTTCTTTGGCTTTGCAATCCGTCGGAGCGGGAATAAACGTCGCATACTTGGTGAAACGATTAACTACCACCGTAATCGATCCATACCCCTCGGATTTTGACAAGGCACATATAAAGTCCATGGAAACACTCTCGTATGGCCTTGATGGAATGGAAAGTGGTTCCAAAAGTCCTCCCGACGAACGTTGCTCTACCTTGTTTTGTTGGCACACAAGACATGTTCGCACATAAGTTTCCACATCCGCTTCCATATTCGGCCAATAGTAACATTCACTTACCAAGGCCATAGTGCGATGCACCCCGGAATGTCCGGCCCATTGAGAGTCATGACACTCTCGAACAATCTCCTTCCTCAAGTTTTCCCATTTGGAACGATATACTCGCTTGTCCTTTGTATAAAGAACGTCATCTTTGAGCCAGAAATGACGGGTCTTTCCCTCCTTGGCGAGTTATACCACACTCCTTGCCATTGGATCTTCCTTGAGCCCCTCCTTGATCTGTTCCAAGAGAGTGCTTTGAGATCTTGATAGAGTCGCAAGTGCCGCCTAACGACTCAATGCGTCCGTCACTAAGTTTGCCTTCCCCAACTTATAGGCAAACTCGAAGTCGAACTCCGCTAAGAAGACCTGCCATCGCGCTTGCTTCGGAGTCAACTTCTTTCGAGTCTGGAAATAGCTCATGGCGACATTGTCCGTCATGATCATGAACTTTACTCCCAATAAGTAATGCCGTAATGTTTGAAGACAATACACCACCGCGGTCATTTCTTTCTCATGGACGGTGTAGCGCCTCTCCGTCTCATTGAGTTTTCGGCTCTCATACGCTATTGGATGTCCCTCTTGCATAAGAACTCCTCCAATAGCAAAGTCTGAGGCGTCGGTGTGCACTTCGAAAGTCTTGGTGTGATCGGCTAGGCTAAGAACGAGTTCTTCCATCATGGCCTTCTTGACTTCCTCGAAGGCCCTGGAGCATGTCTCCGACCAAACCCGAGTTTTGTTCTTTTTTAAAAGATCCGTCAAGGGGGCAACCATTATCGAATACCCCTTTACGAACCGCCAATAGTAGTTGGCTAACCCAAGGAAGGAACGAAGCTCCGGAACTTTGGTTGGTGATTCTCATTCTTGGATAGCCCGCATCTTACTTTCATCCATGAGCAATTTCCCATTCTTGATCTTGTGCCCAAGGAAGTAAACTTCTTGACGGGCGAATGAGCACTTCTCCTTTTTGACATAGAGCTCATTGCCCTCAAGAACCTTAAAGACCATCCTCAAGTGTTGGACATGTTCTTCCAACGTGGTACTATATATGATAATGTCGTCCAAATATACCACCACGAACTTGTCGAGATAGGGATGAAAGATGTTGTTCATCAATGTGCAAAACGTAGCCGGTGCATTTGTAAGGCCGAAAGACACGACAAGAAATTCATAGGAGCCATACCTCGTTACGTACGTCATCTTGGCCTTGTCTCCTTCGACGATCCTTACTTGATAGTATCCCGACCGAAGGTCCAACTTGATCAAGTATCTTTCTCGTCCAAGTTGATCGAACAAATCCGTAATCAAGGGAATGGGATACTTGTTCTTAATGGTCACCTTATTCAATACCCGGTAGTCGGTGCACAACCGAAGAGAACCGTCCTTCTTCCTTTGGAATAACACGGGAGCTCCATAGAACATTTTGGAGAGTTGGATGAAGGCAGCATCCAACAACTCCTTTAATTGTTTCCGGGGTTCCTCCAACTCCGTAGGTGCCATCCGGTATGGAGCCTTTACGGGCAGCCGGGTCCCCAGCTCCAACTCGATCTTGTGATCCAACTCCCTCCTTGGTGGAAGTTTCTTCGGGAGTTCCTTCGACATGAATGGGAGAACTTTTCGAGCACTTGTGTGATCTCCCGTGGCACCTCTTTTTCTAATTAAGGGGCCTCGTCGACCTTCAATATGGCTAGGAAAGTCGGTTTCCCTTACTTAAGTCCCTTTGATAGTTACATGACCGAGAGTACCTTTCCCTTGGTCTTCTCTTGTCGCTCCACCGGGACCATGCAAGCTCCATCATCCTTTATTATGCACATAGCACTAGCAAATGGGATCGGGAACGCCTTTACCTTGTCCAAAAATCGAGCCCAAGGACAAGTGGATAATCATCCATAGGAACAACCAAAAGATCAATCGTTCATTTTCCTTCTTCGATGCGTAGCCGCACGCCATGGGCTACACCATAGGTTGCTTGGCCTCCGAGTTTACTACTTTGAGTAAGTCCTTCTCTTCAACCACTTGGAGACCAATTCTCTTTGTCTCTTCCAACGAGACAAAGTTGTGTGTTGCCCCGGTATCAACCAAGGCTCGGGTTGTGTATGGTCCGATCCGCGTCTCGATGTACATTAACCCTTTTGACAAAGGTATCTCCCTCAATGTTTTCACCACATTGAGGATCCGAAGCGATCCCATCTTGATCGGCTCTTGGACGGGTTCCTCCTCTACCCGTGCCGCCATCGCCGTGAGTGCCTTCTTCTTTGGGCATTCACGAACATAGTGAGGGCCATCGCATAAGTAGCACTTGACATCTCCTTTGGACTTCCCCGCGTCCTTGAAGTTGGTCTTGCTCCACCTTTGAAGGAGTTGGATACTTGTTTGCCTCTGTCCTCCTTGTCTCTTTCACCTTTCTCAAAGTTGCCATTCGAACTCCTGCTCCGCGAGACATCGTTCATCTTGAACTCAACAAGAGACTCCGTCGCTGCTATGACATTGGCAAGGTTTTGTATTCCGCGTCGCTGTAACTCTTGTTGAGCCCAAGGTTGGAGACCATCCAAGAAATAAACGAGCTTGTCGTCCTCCTACATGTCCGAAATTTGGAAGAGCAGCTCCGTGAAGCTCTTCACATAGTCTCGAATCGTGCCGGTTTATCTCAACTTGCGGAGTAGCCTCTTTGCTTCATGTTGCGCATTCTCCGGATAGAAGTGCAACTTGAGATCCTTCTCTTCATCTTCGAACCCTAACTGTTCAAAGTATTACTCCAAATTAAAGAGAAAAGTATCAAGTTCTTTGGCATCCCTTTTTTGGGAGAAAGGTTTCGGTTTGGATGGATCAAACCGAGTGCCCCACCCCATATTAGGAGCGTTGTTCGCTATGGTGACCTTGCATAGCGTGACATCCTCACGAATCAATTTGATCTCATCTTGAAGAGAGACAACAGTAACACGAAGGCCATCCATTTGCTCTTGGAATTCTTTACGAAGGTTGTCCAAACAAGCATTAAGGATAAGGATGCCTTGCAACTCACCTTTGAGGTCTTCCTCCCGCACCTTCATGGTCTCGTTGCTAGGAACATCATCCTCAAGCTTCTCCAATACCTTTACCACGATCTCTTTCATCCGCGAGAGTCGTGACTCCACGGTCGCTCAGCCATCCTTCGATTTGCCCCTTTCCTTGTGCATGGTGACATTCATGGTGGTCATCTCCTCTCCGTACTCTGTCACAATGCTTGAATCCATCTCTCGTACGAACCTTGCTCTGATACCAACTGTCATGGGGATAGAATTTCACTACCCATGCGGCACTTAAGTTACTCACTCCTTCACTCGAGTTCAGCCTTACTCATCACCTAAAGGCGATTCTTAAGAACGCAAGAGAGTTTTGGATTTGGAAACAAGATTTGTATTGAGAACACTTGAAAACTTACAATGTATGTTTTGTGTTTTCAAGAATGAGATGAGATGAGATGGTTTGGCCAAAAAACCTCACCCCTATATATATACAAGTTCATGGAGAGTTTTAGATTTGACATCTAGACTCTTCTCCTTTTCCTATGTTCAAGAATTCTCTAGAGAACTCTTCTTAACTCTAGAAAATTTTAGAGAATTACGGAGAATCCTAGAAAACTTTAGAGAACCCTAAAAAGATATGAAGAAGTCAGGAAGTTTGTGAATAATTATGGAGAATTTTTTAGGACCAATCTCTCCAATTCCTTTATCCGTGACATGCTGCTACGGTCCATTTAATAAACTGGTTTAGATCTTCAGTGCCTACTAAAAAGACACATGCATACACGTTGTGCATCGAACAAAAAAATGTTTTTCTCTTCAACCGTACATGTCAGTGGCTTCCCTGTGCATGCTTACATGGCTCATTTCACACATTTCACTTCTACCAAGTTTCTGATTGAAATTTTGAGCTAGCCTGGTGAATAAAGGATGAGTGTGATCACTGCTGATAAAAATGTTAGCATGGTACGTCAGCACCGTGAAGGACAAGCCAGATTTCAAATGCTGATATATTATATGGGAATTGACCACAAGCTTTCCTAGCCCAAACCAGCGGCTGTGGAGAACAAGCGGAAATCAGCCAAATCAGGAAGAACGTGCCATTGATCCAGAATAGCCAACATCCTTTCACCTACTATCATCTAGCACAAATTATCACTAGAAATAACCTGTTCCGCCAAAGGGACTGGCCAAGCACCTAGATTGATAATGCGCAATGAGAGGCGCCTCCAAAAGCAGTCATCGTTCTTCTGCTCAGCTACGCCTAGTAATGAGAAGGGCAGAGCAGATGACAAAGGAAAAATTGCACAAATAACCTGATATATTACAATCATGTAAAACAGCATCGAAAATTCTTCCATTCGAAAAA
>JAOVYX010017912.1:0-50760 GCA_035668315.1 Drosera spatulata | reverse complement strand
CATTATCAGCAGTGACTCTGTCCATAAAGGTAAGAGGGATACCCAGCCCGCCATACTGCATAAGCAACGAATATTATCAATTCCTTTCCGAGTAGTCCGTGAGGCTGGTTACCATCGAGTACACACCTCTCCACTAATGACAATTCGACTACATGTAAGAAAAATCCAAGAAGCAGAAGATAAACAATAGCACACTCATACTATTCGTCAGCAGTTAAGTTACTATTATAAGCCACTTTAGAGAAAAGTAGTAAAGAAATTTTAAACGAACAGAGTTTGATAGATAATGAGGTAGACCAGCAAATAAGTTCACTTCCTCAATCCTAAACATAATGGTAATAAATAATCAAAGCCGGTGATATTTCTCTCACAAGTCCATTGATGCATGAAGCCTTGAACATTAACAATACAATTTGGAATTTGGAAAGAATAAGACCAGGCAAGCAAAAGAATGAAACAGGGTTCAATACCTCTGGCTGGATTAATCCGTTTTCATCGGTGGGCCCAAGGTTAACGCTGTCAATCTCAGGAAGACGTGAAAATATACACTTGACAAGTTCATGCATCGTGTCACGAGCTATCTGTCGTAATAGCTCCCTCTTTGTCCCCGCGCGATGAACAACTCTGAAGCAGCTACTCACTATCAAGCAAATGTGCCGATTGCTAAGCACAACAGATGCTTTACTTTTCATGCACGCTAGAAGAACCTGAAGTATCTTCATCAACACCTGCTCTTCTGAAACTGGATCAGTAACTTCGAAACGACAGCTTGTGACCGTATCTACTATCATATGCATCGTATCTGCTATATTTTCAGTATCCAGATCAAAGGCGTCAAGGGTCAAGATCTCATATACAGAAGATAAAGCGACACCTGTAATAGTAGCACTAGTCTGATCTGACTGAATAACATCCAGAAATGGTTGAAGATATGTTACGGGACTAACATTGAGCCATTGGTCCTCCAAGTTTAACAGTTTCTTACGCAGGTCCTTCAGAGAATACACAAGGGGGTCTTCTAACTGATTATCGCCCGACACAAAACGACCTCCCCAGCGGACATTCCTTCTCATGGCTGCAAGTAAGGTACCAATTTCTGTATTGATTGTACATAGTATGGCAGTTATCTCATGATGCCCATTCCACTCCTTGTGTTCTTCCAGCGTATCAGCACCAAACTGCATCGCTACAGTCAGGCTGTCCACTGTAAACGGTTGAGGCATAGCAACTTGGGCACCGTACACCTGGCATAACTAAAACATTAGCAACAAAAACGTAGGTGGTTCCCTTAATGAATTAATTCACGAAAAGAAAAAAAATCACTTGAAACAAATAACAAATAGATTTCATATACAAATGATCGCCACAACAGGGTTAAACATCAATTATGGACAGAAAAGAGAGAGGGGGAAAAACTGATTCCTGGCCAAGATCAGTTCTAGACACCTGGACCACCGGCCCAAATTGCAAGCATGACCAATAGGTTGCACTTTAACCATTATCTTGACATTCGTAGTAACAGTAACGTTACCAATATTTGATGCCTTCATTCAAGCACCATCTACTAGCAGAAAACAGATGAATGAACAAAACGGGAGCCAAAGGAAATCTCATCTGTCAGATTCATTGACTAATCAATTCTTCGTCACGATTTGAGTTAAATCGTGCTCATTGAATCAAAGTTAGTCTTCCTTCAAATAGAAAACTGCCAAATGAGTAGTGTTTTAGGTCTCTGCAGCCACCTAGGCCCCGCCTAGACACCAAGTGATCACGAAGAGTATTTTAGAAGAGCCTAGTTGCCTACGCTTCGCTCTCCCTCAAATTCTTTGCATAGTAGTACGGATAGTTAGATCATCAATAATACTATAGCTTCAAGCATGCCTTTCTCAAGGCCTTTAAATTTCACCCTTCATTTTTACTTTGTGACAATTATGTTAACAATAGAAATAGATATACACATGATCACCTTCAAAACCTCCTAGATGGATATAACATGTTCATTAGATTGTTTTTGTTAACAATTTTACAAATACATACATGAAACATGCTAAAAAAACCACATCAGTTTTGCAAAAAAATCATGACTTGAGACACTCTCCTCTTTTGTAGATCTAAGAGGTTCTCACTCCTATGAGACTAATCTTTTGAGATTGACTCTCCTCTTGAACTTGGATCCTAACAAACTTCCTACTTGACCGCCTGACAGATCACCTAACCATTCTAGGCCGCCTAGTTTGTTTTGCAACGTGACATGCGACTCTCCTCTTTTGTAGATCAGACTAATCTTTTGAGACTGGACTCTCCTCTTAAACATTGCTAATAAATCATATAATATAATTCCAGCCAAACAACAACAATCAACGATGAAAACAAGATCATAACAAAACCTGCTCGTACACTTCAAAATAAACTAATCCAACTGCATTATCAGTTTTACCAAAAATCCCAACGAAGATCTACTAATATATATCTAACACATCCACCCATCCACAAACTCGACACTCAAATTCCTAATAACCATGAACACAGTCTCACAACATGAACAAAAAAATGAATCGACGAAGTCAGAACCTCACCGACACTGATCAAGTTCCACCGCAACCGTAACCCTAGATCGAATCGATCGCAGTCGCAGTATGCGACACTGAGTTCACCGGCACCTTCGATGGAGAAGTTCGAGTGGCGTGGAAATGGAGACGAGATTTGAGGCAGCGATGTCGCTGCTTGCAACTCTACTGTTCGCATCTCTGCAGCGCCTTCTTCTAATTTTAAATCCCCAAAAGTCGGATATTTGCATTGGGATTTGAGAGCGCTATGACTTAGGTACAAATCATGGACTGCTATGGTAGTGCTATTATAACGGCATTGTATCATTTGTCATCCTTGGCCTACTACGACTTTGGTGACTATCATATCTTGTTTGCACTAAACCGCAAGTAATCATTGACTATTATACATAGCCTAACCTTCCGAGATTATTATACGTAGCCTTACGTGAAGGATAAAATTTTTAGTGTAGTAGTAATATCTGTTGATATTGTTCCCTTAAGCGTAATTGATGGAAATAAATTATATTACATAATATATGACAAATAAATATGATGAAAACAAGTTTGTGTAAAAATTTTTGTAAGTGAAATGAAGAAAGAGCAAAGTTTGTTTGAAAATCTTTATCCACGTTGAAATTGTAAAAAGTGAAGAGCGTCTACATAAAAGCTTCCTCACTATATCTTCCTTAAATTAATTGTTAAAGCATGTGGATTAAGCAAACCCATGCGCGCGTCGGGTTTGGCTCTCGTAGAGCACTAATCAAGTGTATATTCTTTTTTGACAAACTTACTACTAAATACTACATGCTTTGTGCCCTACGGAAGTGTGTCAATGCAAGAAAAAGACGACCAGGATTTTTATGAAAGTGCCCCGACGCGATCTCTTTTGTTGAAAAAATGTTAAATCAATAAAATCCTCAAAACGTCCGGACATGGGGTTAAATGGCTCTCGGACGCAATGTAATTTTTTCTGTCATTGCATAACAGTTTTTTTGTTAAAAATCCATGTTTTTTTTTTACCTACAAACATGTTGTTTTTGATTTGGGACCATCTTTCTTATATATTCTGCATTTCAAATCAAATTCAAACACATCACATTCATCCTTCTCTTATTTTGATCAAGAAATCTTCATACAAACAAATATCGGTTTCTCTTATCTTTCATAAAAAAAATTCCAAATGAATTCTTCGGGATCGCTTCTCGTAGTTCCCACAAAAGATTTAGTTGTATCTTGGAGGATTTTTCGTTTATACCCTAAACAATCTTCATGTTACGAAGAGGAAACGAATAAATCCTTAAGAGTTGAAACCCCAACATCTCTAAGTCTAAGGATCGTGTTCTTTGATTGTTGCACTCTTCGTTACTGCAGTTTTACATAACAATATCTTTGTTTCATAAAACTTACAGTATTTTGAATTGGAGGATTATCAACGTAAATTTTGATCGACATTGTGAAATGATTAAATATGGTTACATGCAAATTTATTGTAAAACATTAGTTTAGATCCAAATTATATATTTCCGTGCAATTATAATTACGGAACGATCGAACATTATTAATTATAAGAATAAAATTCATCAAAATACGTGTTAAAAAATATTAATTTTTTGTGAGTGGCAGGTAGTATAATTTGATGAATGGAGCCATTTTCAAAAATAAAATAAATGTGCCAAAACGACGATCAAGAAAATAAATATCAGCTTATATGTTGTTTTTTGCTACTTCTTTCTTTCTAAATAAATTATGAAAGCTTGATACACGATTATTAATTAATGTGTTGTGTGTATGGACTATTTTGTCCTTGAATGTATGAAGAAAAGAATGTGAGTGAGTAGAGAAAAAGTAATAATGAAAAAAATAACATAATATAAAATATTAAAATTTTAGATTTTTAAACATCAAATAATTATTTTTTTTATTAATATATCATAATTTATCTGTCACTTGTATAACTAACCACCCAATGATCTAGCTAAGTATCAAAACTGTGGAACATTTCCTAAGATCAGAAAGATTCGTTAACCTACCAAAGCCACATAGTGCAGAGTATACCCATTCAAGTGGAACATTCTAGGCTCGTCATCATCCCAAAACGCTGTAGTCTTACCTGGTCCACACTCTACACCAAACCTAAACTGAACCACCTCCAAACACCCACGCACCCAACTCCGAAAAAAAAAATAATCAAACCCCAAACCCGTCTTCGCCGGCCGAACTCGCCGCCGCCGGACGAACGCGCGCTCTTCGCCGGAATCCTCGCCGTCGCCGTTCCCATCTTGGTAAGTTGGAACCTTTTGCCAGTGCCCTATTAGCCTGCCGATTTTATTTCTTGTGTTTTGTTTTGGCATTTTTTTTTTTTTTGAAATCAAAATTTTTCAGTGATTTGATGAGCATTGCTAGTGAGCTTGTTGGTGTGGACCTGTGCTGGATTCGATTCTGCTTAGGGTTGTGGCTTAGTTGGTTTTGATATGTGGTGGATTATTTTTTTCGATGTATTGCATTTGCAGGAGTTTGTGACTTGAGTGAAGGGGGACTTGTATTGGTGGTCTTAGAATGGCCGTTTTGCCGTGTGGTACGACACGGGCGGCTTGGTCGGGTGTTCATGAACTGTTTATGCCGAGATTCGTCGTGGAGAATAGATTGTTATCTTACCCAATGCGGTGAGTTGTTTTTCTCTGTTGACATGACTAGAATTCGGGCTCAAAGTTATTGATCTCGCAATGTAGGCATTGTTGCATCTACTGAAGAGGGAAGCTTAGGTTTTTCCATCTTGAATTGGTAGCTTGAACTTTATGATCCTGTGTGGTGACTCGCGACTTTAAATTCGATATACTTTGTGCTTACATTCAATTTCTGGTGCATTCTTCTGTTCTTCTAGTCAAATGTACTAACAATCTAACCCTCTCCTGTGGCGACTTTAGAATCTTCTGCTGCCATTGTTCTTGAACGCTTCCCCTGCGACATAAATAGTTTGCTCTCTTAGTTATGCCATCATACATTCCTATCATTTTGTTATAGTACGCCTGTGGGGGTTTTCATTGTGGATTTCTCATGGTTGAAGGATTATACAAGATGTGTGCAAATTTTTTTTTATAACATCACTCATTGTTTCATCTGTCTGCTTCTCTGTAATTTGATATGATAATTGGTTCCTAGCGACTTTAAATTTGATATGATAATGTAGCAAGTTTTTCCATCTTGAATGGGCAGCTTGATCTTTATGATCCTGTGTGGTGACTAGCGACTTTAAATTCGATATACTTGGTGTGTACATTTTATTTCCGGTGCATTCTTTTGTTCTTCTAGCCCTAACAATCTTACCCCCTTCTGTGGCGAATTTAGAAACTTCTCCTGCAATTGTTCTTGACGCTTCCCCTGCGGCATAAGTAGTTTGCTCTCTTAGTTATGCCATCATACATTCTTATGGTTTCGTTGTGGATTTCTCATGGTTGAAGGATTATACAAGATGTGGCAATTTTTTTTTATAACATCACTCATTGTTTCAGCTGTCTGCTTTTGATATGATAATTGGTTCCTATATTTCTTTAAGTTCAACCTTTCTTCCAAGGACAATGTCATATAACCCCGTCGTTTACAGGAACTTCCCCTTCCCTTTCTCTCTCGGTTTTTCTTTTGGATGTCTTTGCAAAGCTTGTCTGTTATTCCCTTTTTCATTGAGCGACTTATAAGATGCCATTCATCTCATTCCCTGTGTTGCAGCCCAAGCAGGATGAGTGGGCCACTATCACTCAGCTCTTGCTCCTTTCAAAGAGAACCAGCTCTCACACATAATGTGAGATCACCACAAAGATCATTTATTAAGCGAGGATCTCGCCTGATTGTTAGGGCTGAAACAGTAAGTTTCTGGATATCCCTATCCTATCATATGGCTACAGCTTACAAGAAAAGGGGTCATACCAATTCCATGGGATATTTGAAGCTGCAAATGATGTAGCGAGATTTTAGTGAACCTTTTTTTCTGGGGCAGTTTTGAACCCTTTTTTGTAAGATGCGATTATTTTTGATAGTCTCAAGTTTCAACTGAATTTTTATGACTTCTTATATTGTTCTTTTATTTCTTATATTGTTAACAACGTCTCTCCCAGGATTACTATTCCGTGCTCGGGGTGTCAAAAAATGCAAGCAAATCAGATATAAAGAGCGGTGAGTAATCATGATGGAGTCTTGCAACTTGTCTCAAATTATTTTCTACCACATCATTGATTCTGTTAAACTTTGAGTAATTATGAACTTGGGAACTCAGCTTGACCTTTAATGAAACTTAATGTGTATGATGATATGAGCTAGAGTAAACAAGAGAATCAGATATTGGAGTAGTTTGAATAACGGGAATTCTCAATAGTACGGATTATAACCAAAGCATACCATCACAATATAATGGCCAATGGCTAAATAGAGTAAAGCAGAGATGGGGACTGAGGCCGTTTCAGCCATAAACCTAATTTGGCATCTCAACATCAGAATTTGGCTAGCATCCTAACTGTCAAATGTTGCTGACTAGTGACTGTCAGAATGCTTATGAATTAATAGCATACATATTTTGGTTATTTTTCGGAGAATACAGGGAATCAGGCATAGTATGTTTTTTGTCCCCCTCTTTAGTCCTCTTGCAGTGTATTTCTATCTATGCGATTTCTTATGTTCAGCTTATCGGAAGCTAGCGAGGAGTTATCATCCTGATGTTAACAAGTGAGTAGCTCTATTTGCGTCGACATCTGCTTGCGGACTTTTCTCTTCAATGCTTGTTGATTCTTAAATAGAGTGCATTGTGTCTCAAGCAATGGGGAGCGTATAGAAACAACATAGTCTGCCTGTCTTGAAGGAGAACAGGAGATGGACTCTTGGTTGTACTTATTCATGAAGATGAATATGATACGCCTACTGATTTGTTGGTTTCTTTTTTGGGTGTGTGTTTGGGGTTGGATTTGGCAACCTAAAAGATCTCATGAAATTAGTATCCATTGATGCTTATTGCTCGAAATTGGATTTCTTGCCACTCTGGATCTGAATTTTGCTATTACAAAGTGAGAGACTACATCGTCATTACGAAGTTTTTCTTTCTTTTTTGCTTTCTTTCTTTCTTTTCTTTCCTTTTGTGTGTGTGTGTGTTTGGTTTGATATATCATTTAAACTCTTTTTTAAGGGAACCTGGAGCTGATCAGAAATTCAAGGAGATCAGTAACGCTTACGAGGTATTCTTCCTGCCCTTCTTCGTTCCTGATTTAGCTTGTCACTTTTACAGTTATTGTACTGCAACCTATGTTCTAAAAAAAAAGGCTCAAAGGGTTTTAAAGGTATTCTCCTTTTTCGGTCGTAGAAGGCTAGCTTTCTCCGGAAAATGGCAGTCTCATCTTTTCAATTGGCTGTTTTAGTACATGTCACTGGCCTTTAACCAAAATAGTTGTGAAAACTTTCTTTAGAAAAACAAACCCAGGGAATGACAATTGCAAAATAAGTGCAGGTCTTGTCGGATGATGAGAAACGTTCTATATATGATAGGTATGGCGAGGCTGGACTCAAAGGAGCTGGAATGGGCATGGGGGTAAGTGATCTTTTTGAATTTCTAAGAGCTCTTTCGCCTTTTTGATCCTTTCCATGTTGAATTATAGCAGAGTTGTGGCTTTTAACAGGATTTTAGTAATCCCTTTGATATCTTCGAGTCATTATTTGGAGGAATGGGTGGAATGGACATGGGAGGTAGAGGCTCCAGGAATAGACCTACAGAAGGACCAGGTGTACAACCTCACCCTGGACTTCAAGGACGCAATCTTTGGAGTAGAAAAGGAGATCGATATCAGCCGGCTCGAACAATGTGGCACCTGCAACGGCTCAGGGGCGAAGCCTGGTACCACACCAACGAAATGTTCTGCCTGTGGAGGTCAAGGGCAGGTGGTATCTGCTGCGAGGACTCCTCTTGGTCTTTTCCAGCAAGTGAGCAGATGCTCAGCTTGCGGTGGAACAGGAGAAACAGCAACTCCATGTAGCACCTGCAGCGGCGATGGGCGAGTGAGGAAGTCAAAGCGCATCAACCTGAAGGTCCCTGCCGGGTCGACTCAGGAAGCCGGTTGAGGGTTCGGTCAGAGGGCAATGCCGGGAGGAGAGGTGGACGCCCTGGAGACCTGTACGTCGTGATCGACATTCTCCCGGATCCTTTGCTGCAGCGTGACGACAGAAACATCCTCTACACCTGTAAGGTTTCCTACATTGACGCCATACTAGGGACAACCTTGAAGGTTCCTACAGTCGATGGCATGGTCGACCTTATAATACAGTCTGGAACCCAACCAGGAACGACATTGGTCATGGCAAAGAAGGGCGTCCCTGTGCTTAACAGACCAAACATGAGAGGTGATCAGCTGGTTAAAGTCCAGGTTGAGATCCCTAAGCAGCTAAGCAACGACGAGAGGAAACTCATCGAAGAACTTGCCGATCTAAGCAAAGCCACAGCCAAAGCACCCAACAGCTGGAGATAGTTATGGCCAAATTTTTGACGATCCATGTTATTTTTTCCAACAAATTTTCCCGCTTGCTTTAGTTCAGACATTTTTTTACGGTTAGGAATTTGAGTCAGGCGAAGCAGATCATGACACTTCTTGAACTTGAATCATCAGCAGTGCATGAACTATGCAACGATTTTTGCGCCAGTTTCCTATGACTATTCTAAACAGTGGAATTCAAAATAAGTAACAAATCACAAAATCAGAATCCAAGAACGAGATCATCTTAATTTCATCATATTAGATAAGATGATTATTGTAAAAAGGTTTATCAAGTATTCAGAAAATGAAATTCATATTTTTTGAATTTCAATTTTGCCCTTCTCATTCTTGGCTTTGAACATAGAAAATCATACACATTCTTAGTTTTGAAAATAGAAAATCATATTCCTTTCGTCCCAATTTAGATGTAATTATTTGTTCGGACACTAGATTTTATATGTATTGAAGTTTTTATGGATTTTGATGAAAGACGAATATTTTTTTAGTGATAGTTGTGAGAGATGATAGTGGATGTATTGTAATAGATGATAATTGTTTTTGTATTTTTTTTACAATTGAAAAAATTATAAATAAATTGAGACATCTCAATAAAAAAAAATGAATATTATATGTATATTAAAATGAAAGGAGTATCAATAGTTTGGATTCAATAACGAAAGAATCCAAAACATAAATCCATGATGAGAAGCCATGATGAACAGAAGTTAAGCATATGTTAAAAGATGCTAATCTTGGAAACAGCTGTACTTTTGAATGGAAATCGGATCTGGAAAGTGAGTGCTGTGTTGAGATGGTGAGGCTGATGAGCTGCCTTTGACTGTTTCTCTCTTGCGCCCAGTTGTTTTGCTTGTCTGGCAATGCTTATCCGATTTGCTTGCCTGTGTTGATGGTGATCGTTGTGAGCTTTGCATGTATAAACCCTCTTGGAATCTTACATTACCTTTAGTAATTCAAAGCGGATCTCCCCGCTTTTTCGTATCCTCGACCTTTGCCCAGAGGGTCAATTAGAATGATATTTTGCTTTAGCTTAGAAGTTTCAGCTATGAGTGGTCGGACTTGAGATTTAATCTAAGAGAGTTGAACCTTTAATCTCATCTGATAAATGCTTGATGTCCCGAGACATGTTACTCACATGAAGGATCATTTTTAGTCCTAGATAAAGATATATTGAACGTGATATTGAAAAAAATTATTGTTTTATTATATTAAAAGACGATTTCACATAAAACTGTTAGGATTTTATATAATTATCACTATCCTACAGCACCAGGTGGCGAAGAGCCGACATCGAGGTGCCAAACCTTTCCGTCGATGTGGACTCTTGGGGAAGATCAGCCTGTTATCCCTAGAGTAACTTTTATCCGTTGAGCGACGGCCCTTCCACTCGGCACCGCCGGATCACTAAGGCCGACTTTCGTCCCTGCTCGACGGGTCGGTCTTGCAGTCAAGCTCCCTTCTGCCTTTGCACTCGAGGACCAATCTCCGTCCGGCCCGAGGAAACCTTTGCACGCCTCCGTTACCTTTTGGGAGGCCTACGCCCCATAGAAACTGTCTACCTGAGACTGTCCCTTGGTGTATAATTATTATATAGTTTTTATTTGATTCCAAATATTTTATGTTAAATTTGAGATATTAAAGTTTATATTTAGTTTAGATTAGTTAAAATTACTACAGATTTC
This sequence comes from Drosera spatulata, assembly GCA_035668315.1. NCBI lineage: Eukaryota > Viridiplantae > Streptophyta > Magnoliopsida > Caryophyllales > Droseraceae > Drosera > Drosera spatulata. Next base: position 40,008 of record JAOVYX010017912.1, on the reverse strand, counting down.
AATTGATTAAGATATATGTTAGATATTAGATTAGATTTTATTTCATTAGTTTAATTTTTTTTCAATTGATATTTTTTTAAAATGACAATGTCCTGTCATACCGTTTGTTGTTTGTCATCCAAACAGATCGAATAATACGATATACATTAGAATATTGAACCGTACGTTGCACGGGATGAGTAAAGATAATCCGAATTCTATTGATCATCTGGATTAGTCTAAAGACCCTCTCCATCCGACTGAGAATTAAAGAATTAAAATACCATTTGTTGCAAAAAGAAAGGAAACTTATAGTTGTTCTTTTTGAGTTATGACTTTTCTTTTGTTGCACAACCTTCTACTTCCTTCAATGACAGGCGGTGCGTCAGGGGACCTAGAATGAGGATAGATAGGTATTAGCAAGTGCAGGACCTTAAACACGATTGGGAGACTTGCAGTGGTATTTCACCGGTTACTAATCTAGTATACGTATAGTAGGCTTCCTTCGCTACTCTCCGTTTGGCTCGGCTTTGTCCGTAGGCATCGGCACAACGTCTATCGATAACAAATAGTATTAAACTTATCTATATCGATTAATGTATATTTAATGTGATAGTTTTTTTAGTTATTATTTTATTATACCAAAAGAAGATTTCATATATAAAACGGTTAGGATTTCTTATAATTATTTCTTTGTAAAAGATTTTGCATATATAATTATTATATATTTTTTATTTGATCCAAATATTTTATGTTAAATTTGAGATATTAACTTTTCATCAAAATTTAATCTCGATCGTTCAATTCATAATCAAAGACTATAAATTAATTTGATAAGATTCTGTTAGTTTAAATAAAATGAAATTGCTTGATTATACATTAAAATTTTTAAATGACAATAATACTCTGTCATACCATTTGTCACTTGTCACGGTTTGTCGCACTTAAAAACGACTGGATAATACTATAGATATTAGATTAGATTATGTTCACTACGTCACAATGTTCACATGACATACTCCCTCCGTTTCAATTTAATTAAACCATTTTTTTATTAATCCAAATATAAATACAATATTTTATTATTTGATAATCAATCAATTATATCTATAATTACACGAAATATTAAGATAGCAAAGCATCTAGATAACAAACGGTCTCACAAACGACATGGCATGAGAGGGCATTTGCTTCGTTTTAAAATTTATAAAAGATAATCAGGTAATTTCGTATAATTTAAATTAAAAAAATCTTTATTTAATTAAATGTAGGTCTTTGATTACGAGTTGAATGGTTGAGATTAAATATGAAGAATTGTTAAAGATTCTCTTCTAAAAAAAATTAAAGAAGATCTAACAATTTTTGTACAATTATTTATAAGATGAAAATTATCAACTGTTATAATAAAAATGGAATGTTTTTTTTAATCATTTAATTATAATGATCTCTATATTTTTCGAAAATAATTTTATTTTAGTAGATATTTATAATGGATTTTTAATATTTTGTTATATCATCAATTTTTATCTAAAAAACGACTTTGAATATTATATTATAAATAATGTTTCAATCGTACAGCACACGGGTTAGTGATGTAGAAATCTAATTTATATTGCTATGGAATTAGCAGTTTTTGCTGTGGATTTAGCCCTATCATTTATATTAGAAAAAATTACCTAAAACTATAATTTTTCAATAAATATTATAAAAACATACGCACGAAAAAATAAATTTCCAAACATACAATTTTCAATTCACCTCCCCCGTCACTCTCTCCTCCTCACATTCTATCTCCTATTCATGGCAATACCGCCCCATCGCCTCCATCATCGTCAAACTCTCCGACTACCTCGATGCCCTCCACGACGTCGACGACCTCCGCAAATTCTGTTGACGACGAGATAAAAATGATGATTGTTACTACGAGAAAAGGATAGATCGGATTAGGATTTGGTGAAATGCAAAATTGTGGATGAGAATCGAAAAAGATGAGAGAGAGAGAGATGAACGGTGAAGGAGACGAAGAAGAGTGGGATTCTGCTACAATGAAGTCGACCGCTATTGTTGTCCATATTTGACGAATCGGTGTCGTATTTGTTTTGTTGCAATCATTTTTTTATATGATTTTGTTTCGTTTGATCAGCTTGAATTAAGATCAACTTGAAGTAATGGTTCATTGACAAAAGATCATTTATATCGCATGATGATCAAATTTCATCGTTTGTTATGAAAAAAAATTCCCCGATGCTTTGTTTTTTCTTTCCCTTTACCCACTCTATTTTTTTTCCTTTAGACTTTTTTTTCCCTACGCTCTATTTTCTCTCTCTCTTTCAGACGATTTATTTTTTCCCTTCTTGTGTTTTATTTTGTTTTGAACTAACGCTCTATTTGGGATTCCGACGAGGTGGTCGGATTCCAACGACGTCTTCGGTGTGGTGATGATTATGATGGAAGTTGGGATGGATGTGGGGATGAGTGTGTGATGAAGAAGATGTTGGTTTAAATATATTATTTTAAATTTTGTATGGTTTGAAAATTATGTTTTTTTGTGTTGTTTTTTGGGATTATTTTTATCCCTATATAGTTTTGGATAAATCATCCATTATATTAATATAATCAAGCTATTTTATCACGTGATTTTTTCATTTTTCATTTTCTTTCATAAACCTTACTTATATCTCATTATCATTGAAAAAAAAATCATATTTTTTTTTATCAAATTTTATAAAAATTTAAAACATAATTATCTATCGAATCAGATGATTATAATTAAAATGAAAGGAAAAGAATTGTATTTTTCATTGAAATTCACTGATTTTATTGGAACCCAGTTAAGAACTCTAACTAGAATTGCAGTGAGCAATGTCTTGTCTGATACAGCAAAATTTGTGCACGGTGGACGAATCTCTCTTGCATTCATGTTTCTCCCAGGTAATCATAACCCCTGAAAATCAATCAAAACAACAACAATGGACCCACATTTCTATCCCCAACCCTATCCGAATGACAAAAACACCCTCTCCTCATAGCTATGGATAAGCTGTTTCCAGGCTCGGATTTCCGAACCTGCAGGCTCGGTCCAGCGTGACAACTGGTGACAGGCTGTCAGAAACCTCTCTCGACTATTTCTTCTCATCTCAGTTTCTGATTCGCTCTCTCCTTCTCTCCTAACACACGCACAGTCTCTCCACCGGCGACAGCGTCCAGGTCTGTTAGCCGTTGGATCGGGTCACGAATCGACAGCTCTCTGTGTTTTTGATCTACTCGATTCGATGGCTCGATGGCGAAGCTAGGGTTCAGTGTTGTTTCGTGTTGGTTTGTTTGTGATTTTGGTGAATTGCTTTGAGTGTCTGCTATTTTTTGTATTATTATATGTTCATTATTGTTTATGAAACTCGGAATTCAGGAAAAGTATAGGCAAGAGTGGGAGAATGTAATTATGTGTTTTAATGATGTAGTTTGTTGGACAATGTGTATTTTATACTGGAAGATTAGGACACTGGGTGTTTCACTCTTATAGTTTGAGGAATCCGTGCGACATTTAGTGTAGTGTGTGGGATAAGGCATGGCTTGTTGATGTTGGATGTTGATGATGTTGTTTGATTTGAAGTGTTGTGTTACCAAAGGTTCGGTGATGCAAGGGGATATCATATGCGAATGCGTATTTGTCCTGAGAATTTTTCCTGTTCATGGGAATCAATAGCTAGCTTTTCGGGCTTGAAATAATTACTAGCACTTATAATTAAGGACGAGGGGTGTATACGATGCTCTGGTTCGTTTAGAGAACCAAGGATATTTCTGTAGGGCTGTATGGATCATTTACATCGACATTTTCCAACTTTAATGTTGTGGTCATGTCGTGCACGTTGTGACTTGTTGATTAAATGGAAGATGTGAAATAACTCTTCTGAACTCGGGAATAGTCAGGATTTTTGGGTTAGGTCTTCAGGTTGAATATGCAATGCTGAAATTGACATAAATTAAATTCCTCAATACTGGCATTTCCCGTACATTTGCACTATCAATTTTTACAGAGTTATAGACTTTGATCCCGATGCGGAAATGCCTCTGCTGTGTGAATATGGAATCATGGTATGCTCTTATTAAGATTAAGCAGTTCCTTTTGTTTTGAAAGTTCAAATAAAATGGTATGGGGATGGAAGAATCGCCTTCCCTTAAGTTTCCTTTTTCGTCAAACTGTATGCTTTAGGTTAAGTCTTAAAAGTGCAGCATGAAGTTTCTATATTTAGCCAAGCTTACCATTTTTGTTCAGAAAACTGTGCTTCTTGTAGATTCACTCATTGCAGATTCTTTATGCTATAGTAATTTGTAGTGATAGTTTTTGGAATTGGCATAAATATTCAGATTGCAAACTCTTTTTTGAAGCTTTAAACATAGCAGCAGCCTTTAATCTAATATTGTTTTGTGTTATTTTATCGCTGCTTCCTTATAGTGTGCTTGTAGCTCACCTTTTCATCTCCATATAATGCTCAGGTTTTCTCCAAGATATTCAGCAGCAGGTTTGCCAGGTGATTAGAGCAGGGTTGCTGTTGGGATATGTCGTTTTGGCGTAGTGGTTGATGTGATGTCACTACAGGAGATCTGTGTATTAAAACTTGCAACTGGTATTTCGTGTTGGAGGTAAATTGGTTCCCTCTGGGCTCAACATTGTGTCCAGAAGGGAATTTGGGCTCTGATTCAGTCTGAGACTTTTGTATCCATGCTGGCGTTGAGCATGCGTGGAAATTGCTCTTCGGGTGATGCCCCTGACCAGACTCGCTGTCGATGCACTAGGTGTGGTGACGATTTGCCTAGTCTCACTCTTGGTATTAATTGGCCTGTTTTGCATCAGTTACACTCTGTACTTTCGCTATCGCATTCAGAGGTCGAATTACGTTCAGCTCGGTTACTTTAATGGCCCTTGGGTTGTTCGGATTGCATTTAATCTCTTAAGCATATGGTGGGCCATCTCCCAGATATTCAGGTTACCTTTGTTGAGACAGGACGGAAGGATTCTCGGCTCTCTAGGCATACAATGGCAGGAAGACATGTGCAAGTATTATATGATATCAAATCTAGGGTTCACAGAACCTTGTCTCATGCTTACCATGTTCTTTCTCGTTCACGCTTCTCTTCAGTGGAGGGAAATATTGAATCAGAGATGGAACCTGAAGACAATGAGTTATGTTTTTCTGTGCACTCTTCCTATTCTTGTCTTGGATCTGATTTTTGTGTTGTTCGGTCCCAAGTTTGAAAGAAGTGCAGGCGATGTGCTGAAGTTGCCTCGCATGTTCACCGGCACCTCCTTCTTACTGACTAGAGCCGGTCAGCCTGCCATGGTTATCTGCACTTACCCTCTGCTCTGTACAATACTTCACGGACTATTTGCCGCCATCCTAACTAGTTATTTGCTGTTACTTGGAAGGCAGATGGCTTCTTCAGTAATCAACAAAAAGCTCCGGATGAGAGTTTGCTCGCTTATACTCCTGGTCTCAAGTTCCCTCCCTTTAATGGCCATTTTCCTTGGGTTTTCTGTTATGGCAAAGGCTCATTTTCTTCGCGAAGCTCTTGCCTTCTCTGGGTTTTTTCTGCTCTTCTCTTGTGTTCTAGCTGGCATTTTTGTGCTTGTTTATTTGCCCGTCGCAGATTCTTTAGCCCTTAGTAGGGGTCTGAGTGGTTCAGAGTTCGGGGGAGGGGGGAGGAGGTCCTTCTCGTTGGCAGAAGAGGATTTTAATGAATCTATTTCACTCATTGCTGCCAGCCAAGGGCCTCCTAGCACCGCGAGGACTTCCAATGCCTCGACTAAGCAGGGATCGATCTCTTTCCGTGCTATGATCAAGGGTGAGGGATCCTCTTCCTGCATGGTTGAAGAGGAAATGACCACATTCTCCCTGGTTTAGAATCAAGAGATTCTGTCGGCTGCTTCCTCTCCGATTTCTTCTTCAGGCCAATTCACTTTGCGCTGAAAGAAAAGGCATGGCAATGTTAAGACGGGTTTATTGCATTTGTTTTGGATTAGAATTTAGATGGATGCTAGTTTGATATTTGGAAAATAGAGGTTTTGTCATGGCAACTAATAAGGTTCTTGTGTCTTTGTGGAATGTAAAAATGTTAGCTTCTGGTTTTTTTCAGTTCAGCACTTGTCATATGATAATCATGTCACATTTTCTTCAGCTGTCTCTTCTCATTTCGTTTTACGTCTTTGTGTTCGTGTTCGACCAAATGCAGGAGTATAAGACCCTTTTCTTAAGTCGCCTTGTTCTTAATCTGAGGCTTTTGCCTAAACTTTGAATTAGACTTTTTCGATTCAATGGAGAAGAATTTCCAGTTCAAGAAACCACCGGGTACGGCCAAGCGTGGACTTGAGATTTATGGTCAGTTGGCCACCCTTTCCAATTTCTATGAAGCTTTATGGAGGAAAAATGAAAATGGACCCATATGAGATTATGTGGATCATTTTGAAGCTCGCATGTCCGATCGAAGTCGGCTGTATAAATCAGAGTTGTTAAAATTTCAATAGTAATCGCATCTCTTGTTATATAACCAAAACAATTAGCACCATCACCATCACCATTTTATTTGATTAGTATGATTGGAATAAAATATTGAATAGACGTTTATGGATTTACTTTACACTCCATTTCGTTCCGCTTGTCCAAATCCGAAATGAAAATTGTAATTGTATCCTCAATACTCCAAGGAAAATAAACCCGTAGATTTACTGTATCGAAGTAAACCATTTCGTCCATTTCGAAGTAAACCAAACGAGTAAACCACTGACCGCTGCTGCATCTGCGAAACTGCATACAACAGGTAGTTATATTGTCCGATCAACGGCGCCGCCGCCGACGACACTCATCGCCATATCTTACCAATCACCACCACAAGCCTTGACTCTTTGCTCATCGATTCCATCTCATGCTCGAGCTTCTTCGTCTCCTCTGTGCGAGTATTTAGATGGTTTTGGAGTGAGCGAAAACCCTAGCTAATTTGTGAATCAGCTGAAGTGGTTGATTGAGAGGGGAAGAGAGGGGAGAGGGATTGAGAGGGGATGGAGAGAGGTGGATTGGGCGAGAGATTCGCGGGATTGAATGTGAGGGATGAGAATGAACGGAGTGGGTTGAATCAGGTCATCAAGGTCATCGAAGACGCCGAGTTCACTATCAAGAAACAGGTTATTATCTGGTTTTCGGGTAGACGTTGATAAACTTTGAATTTGAGATGGATAGTCGCTTGGATTAGGGTGTTAGTTTCTGTTGATGTAGAGGTGATTATTTGGATTAGAAATAGTATATTCTTTGCTCTTTTATTGTTTTGCTTAGTAGGTGGAATCCGGGAGTTTTTGAAATAAGACAGTGGGGGTAGTGAAATAAATAAAGAGGAGTAAATTGAATAGATAGTGAAGCGCATGAATCATTATGTTGAAGAAAGATGGAAGAGGGGGCAGGGGGGATATCATCTTGGAATTCTCCTTGCCACCGAAATCATCTTCACCATACTTTAGAAATTTATGAATTTGGCGATAGTATTAGGTTTTGTTGAGAATTATTCATGCCAAGACTCCTCTGCTAACCTTCTGCTACAGATACTATATAGTCAGTGAAGGGTGGGGCTGCTTCCCATACTGTTAAGAACTAACTGTTATCAATATTAGGTTTACCTTTTTGAGAAAAGAAATCAGGAGAGCTGTCAAGACTTAATTTGTTTTTACTTTTTTAGTTGTTGGGCAAGATTTTTACTTGTATGTCTCTAGTGGTATACAACATTTTGTTATCACCTTCTTTGCAGATCGATGAAAACAATAGGCTGAGGGCGGAGCTTCAGACAAAAAATCAAGAACTAGAAATACTAGTAAGTGCTCGTGAGTGTTCACGTGATTCTCTACCTCCTATGTTGGTTGTTTTCTCATCTTTCAGGTTATGGGTCTGAGCTTAACTTCAACAGTTCCTCCTTTTAGTTTTCAAAAGGATCCATGTCTTTTTTTTTTAGCAGAGTGTACCGTTTTTTACAAGTTTGTTTTTTTCTTGCATCCAGTATCTTCTTGCAACCTGCCTAAATGACCAGTAATGTTCAGGCTGCTTTGTGAATACAATCAAGTTTGCAACAATTTAAGTTTGGTTGATCATGCAGAAATCAGACAGGTCAACTGTTTCAATGGTTGATGGCCAAGGTACACTAGCCTTCCACGATTCCAATGCGATTAACAGAGATCCTGCAAGACTCTATAATGGGGATGATCGTTCTGGTATCAACAGAAGTAATGAGATCCATAACTCTCTTTCTGTTGATCAGACAAATGGTGGTAATCCTGCCATCACCCACCCTCCTTCTCCCTCTTATGCAGCTGTTTCACCTGAAAGGTACTTTAGTTTTTCGGATATAGTTTGAAGGGTACTTAAGGTTAAAATCAGAAGAAAAAAAGGGCTTGCTCTTTTCTTTTCTTTTCTTTTTTTCTCTTTTTTTTTGTGACTATTTCCCCCAATCTGGTTATTTAAGGTATCCCATGGATGGAATATATGATCCCCAGCTAAATCATCATGCACAACGTTTGTTGGCGGAATCAAGTAACTCAACCAACATTTCTAAGCAAGTATGCTCTTCTTTTGAAGTTCTCCTACTGATATTTCCATTTGAATGTAATTGGACTTCCATATGGAGCCTGTTGATTTATTTCTTTATTGCGCAGGATCTTATTCAGAAGGTTAGGGATCAGAAAGAAGAAATCATGCTACTGAGGAAGCAGCTTACCGACTATTCTATTAAGGTAAGTGGGAGTTGATTTTGCTTGCTGGCATTCTGTCTGAGTGTCTGTTTTCCTCCCACTGAATGTGTTTATGCTACTGTAGGAATCCCAGCTACGAAATGAGAAGTATTTGCTCGAGAAGCGCATTGCTAATATGCGAATGGTGAGGAGAATCACAATTCTGTATTTTTTTTTTTTGTTGGCCAAGAGCCTTGTTTGACATTCTGATTTTGAACTGCTTTCTTAAAACATTATATAATTGCGGATTTTTTTGGTTGGTACTGGGCATTTCTGCATGTCAATTCTTAATTGATCAATAAAGCAATGCATCAACATAGTTTATTTTTGTTCCATGTTGTATTTGATTCCTTTACAGTGTGATAATATAATTGCTCTCAGGTTCTTGTTACCAAAACATTTAGTTGAGATCAGTTTTATGTACTGGGACACCTTTCATTCCATTGTTGTAAAACATTTTTTTTTTTTTTTTTTTTGGAACACTAACTAGTGTATGCTATTAGGCCTTTGACAAGCAGCAGCAAGAGCTGGCTGACGCCTCAGTAAAAGCTTTGGCTTATAGACAAGATGTAATTGAAGAAAATGTGCGTCTTTCATATGAGTTACAGGTGCAGTTCTTCTTGGGTTTAAATGCATCTTTCTGCTGTTTGTCATCTAATAGCTTGTTTTCTTATCCTTTGAGTTAATTGGTGTTATTTTCAGTTTTACGCGGGATTTAACTTATTTTTTTTGTTAGTCTAAAATTAGAAGTTAACATCTGGTTTCCATTATGTTGCCCTTTGGAAATTAAATTGTGTGCCTCAAATTGTTATGGCTTCCTTGATCATATGAATTTTTTCAGCTTCAGGTGAATTTCGATGATATGGGCCATATGGCCTATATGAATGATCCATCTAATTCAGGCCTTAGTCTAATCTTGTTGCCTGTTGGGGTTTAGAACAAGTAGTCTACCTTTGATGCCAAAAGTCTAACCAGTTGTTGTCACTTTTACCTAAGTTCAATAATACTATACGCATAACTTGGTGATATTCCTTCATATATATATATATATATATATGTAGAAGCATGAGGCTCACTCCTAAAGCCAATTAGCAATAGGAGAAGAGGCTCATGATCTATTATATATTGCTGCAGGCTTTCTTCAAACTTCGATATGGGTTTTAGTATCTTTAATACGTTCCCTCACGTGAATGTCTCTTTTGGGCTTGAAGCGTGGATTGATAATCGGTGGCGTGGAGCGCGTGTGATGGTTAGCCCAACACGTGTGGGCCTGGCTCTAATAGCATGTAGAAGCATGAGGTTCAGTCCTAAAATTAATTGGTAATAGAAGAGATCAATGATCTATTTATGTTGTTGCAGGCTTTACCCAAGCTTCGATGTGAGTTCAGTATCTCTAACACTATACGGGCTACAACTGTTGAGAATCTAGATTATATGATTATATCAATCAAAAGGGCTGTCGCACGCCTTTGTACTCGCTCCAATTTGCATAGTTGTACCACATCCCACTTGGATGCATGTTATATTTCATAATGGTTAGAGCCAATTGTATTTAAAGTTTCAAAGATAAGGTAGCTGATGAAGAAAGCTAAAACTCTATGGAGCTTGCCTACTTCGCTTTCATCCTATCTTGACAGCTGGCTTTTGCATTCTTCATCTTTGTTCTTCAGGATGCACAACAAGAAAGACACACTTTTGTGTCATCCCTTCTCCCGGTTCTTGCAGATTATTCTTTGCAGCCACCAGTTCCAGATGCCCAATCTATTGTTAGCAATATCAAGGTCTGTGTGATGACGGTTGTGTGTGTTCTTTTGCAGTGTGGATATAGGGAATGCGCAGCACAACTTATGATAACGGCTGTGTAAATCAATGAGTAGCATTTATAAATAAATCAAGTAAATGTTGTTTTGGGTATTTCCAGCTCCTTTATGCTGTTATTTGCCAGCTGATAGTTAAGGGGCATAGGATGGCATGTGACAGGAAAATTTCTAATGAGTGTGCTAATGACGCCTCTGAAGCTACCATATTTTGTACATGCGATTGCTATTAACCATGCCATAATCGATATTTATCAATCCATTTCTTGCAGGTGATCAATGTATAAATTAACTTCTGGTGTAGCCACCCAACTTTTAATAATCCCAAGTCAAACTTGTTAGAAAAGCTCATAGTAATTTTGAACTGCTCTCAGTTACCTCTTTCTAGCCATCCTCTACGCTCAGAGTTTCAGTCTGACATTGCCCTTTGTGGCATTCCGTTTCAGGTTCTGTTTAAGCGTCTGCAAGAGAAGCTATCCATTACTGAGGTATTATATCATTTGTGAACAGCCAATAAGCTTGAATTTAGAATGGTCATACTGAATGAGAAATCGCTAACTTTGCCCTCTTTCTCCTTCCGAAGGCAAAGGTTAAGGAGTCGCAATATCAATTAATACCAGTTCGTATTGATGTCAGCAGTCCACAATTTGCTCCATCTCCTCAACCCAGCAGTTCAGTGCTCTATTCTGTATGATCTTATGTCTCTCTTTCAGTGTCCTGTGCTCTTCTTCAGCTCCAGGCATTTCTTGAGCGCAATTTCTATGGCCTTGTTTTCAGAGAAGAAATGGGTTTGAAATTGTATCTCAACCAGTATATACTCCTGGGAATGTTGCCGCTGAATCTCCAATGGCTACAGACAGGGATGCGAGAGGCAATTATGCTCATCAAAATAATGTCAGAGGTGATGCTGAAAATATGGAGCGCGATGCCATGTGGAGGTATTCACCAATCGCAAACAGGTGAGCGTGGTCAAATGGAGACAGCTACTGTTATGTACAAAACAGTACATTTACAATCACTCAGCTGTAGTTGGTGGATTCTTTTCTTTTCTTTTTTTATTGTTGTAATTTTTTGTAATTTTTCGTTGTTTGACTGCTTATGCATGTTTGATACCGAATCATTCTAAAAATTAGGGCATGAGTTATACGTTAACATTTTTCAATTTTAGCTAGTATTTTGCGGCCTTTCCATTTATCGGTACAATCCTTTTCTTCCTACAATATCCTGAGTTTATGATATGACCATTTGTTTCCATGTCCTCCAGGCTTATCGTGATATTTTATTTTTTGCTTTCTCACAGTTTCTACTTTCTTATTGTTTGGATTACCTGATCTTCAAATTTTGTGATTGGTTCATTTTGTGTGCATGTCTGTTACTGATTCCGCCCTCAGGAGTAGTGGGTTTCATGATGGATCATCACAAGTTGCTGTGAGTCAGAAGGGAATGCACATGCCACAATACCATGGAGAAACAGCTGATAGGCAAACCAAATTTCAGGATCCTGTCAGTTCTCCTATGTTTGAATCAGATTCAGACACACAATATAGCGAAAGAGACCCACCAGTGAATTGGGGGCCAGGAATCTCTCCATATGCAAATACTCCAGCTGAAACGAGTTCTTATTCTCCTTATCTTCAACCAGTTCCTGAAGAACCTTCTTCCTCTTTTTCCGAGGGTAATATAAATCTGCTTTGATATTCCTGTAGTGTACACTCAAGTGTTTCTTGAATCTTGAGTCATCTACCTGAAGTATTTCGTCTTCAGTGGCAGATGATGATCCATTACCATCTATAAAGGATCTTCAAATATCCGGTGAAGCTTACCCTGGGAGGGAGCTCATGGCTACTGGACACTCCATAAATGGTACAACTTGTTGCAACTTTGAGGTACTTGGCTTTGAACTTTTCTTACGCTCTCTGGTATTATGATCTCCAGTGTCTCTAACCGGTGCCCCTCTTCTATCATGTGAACCAGTGGCTGCGGCATTTGGAAGATGGATCTTTTCATTATATCGAAGGTAAAATTCTTTTTTCTATACATCCTTCTGTGTTTTCTTTGTGGCTCGGTTCTTATTCCATTCTTGCAGGGGCGAAAGCACCAAGGTACCTCGTAACTGCCGATGATGTAGGTACATCCCTTTCTCTTGAGATCCAGCCTCTGGATGACAGAAAAAGGCAGGTAATGTAGTTTTCTACTTTATATCCTATATGTAGGCTGCGTCCTCATTTTTTACTAGATTACGGAGGTGATATTTCAAATAACCCATGAACAATATTTCTATGTATGTTTCAAGTGTATGTTTCTATGCTAGTGTTTCATTGTCATTGAGGCATGCACTTAGCTTCTAATGTGAAATATTAGATCTTGGGCTAATGTGAAATATTAGCTTCTAATGTAAAATGACCTTTGATTTTATTCACGTGTGACCCTTTTTTATGCACTTTATAGGTACTTAGCCCATGTCAGGTTGTCTGGAGATGTCATATTTAGTTGTTTCTTCTAAAGGAGTAGTAATTTGCCTTAATACAAGATGGTTGAAAAAAGCAGTTTCAGTTTATTTGCTTTAGATGGTAGACTAGAGGCTGCGCAAGTGCAAAAATTGTAGCATGTCTATTGATGATTTCACCTCATATTTTTAACAAATCTTGTTCTTCCGATTCCAGGGTGAACTTGTGAGGTTCTTTGTGAATGAACACCGGAAGATTACATGTGGTAATCGAATCATTGCTTTCTCTGTTTGGTCTATACGTATAATGATGTTAGTTTGTGCTGCTTTGCTGTTTTGGCTCAAAAGTATATTTGTCCTTCAAGCACTCTTGATTGACTGGCAATGTGTTATGTTATCCAATGAGTTTCCTTAATGCAAGTGGAATCTATTTTCTATTAGTATGCCTGAAGTGTGGCAATTTACCCAAATCTCTTATGTGGAAAGAGGCCTTATGCAATTGTTTACAAATGCTTACTGATATTATGCTAGACTTGCCAGTAAGATGCAAGTTTAACCCAACATAAACTTGTCGTTAATGTTTAATGTTATGTCCTTGGATCTAAAGAAAGGGCTTTACAGAAAGAAATTCGGCATGATTGATTATGTTAACCTGTCTGTTGTCTTCCTTGGTTTCAGATCCTGAAATGCAGAGTGCGATAGATAGGAACTTGCTCGATGGCCAGGCTTCATATCCACTACATCTATCAGTATAGTTGCTCCTTTTACACCTGTGTGGTTCTATTGTTTTTTTTTTTTTTTTTTAGTTTCTTTTTCTCTCTCCTTTATTTTTTTTGAGAGCGTGCTTTTGGATACGTTGCTAATAGTGGTCAATGATTTTCTAATTTGGCATAAATTTCTTTAGGTTGGTTCTCCTGAGAAGTGGGTGCCGGCAAATTTGACCATTAAGCGTGAAGGCTACACCATTACCTCCATGGAATCTAGAGATGTGATAAGTGAAAAGTTTTTGCCATTAACTACTGTAAGATTCTGGTATCCAAGAGAATAGTCACTGTTGAGCTGTGTAATCTATTTCGTGGAGTTCTTTTTTATTCCTTTTTCTTTCAAGGTTTCTCAAATATGGAAAATATACCAGTTGACATGGTATATTTTCTGTATATCATATTAAAAGATTGTTGTGTTTGATAGTGTATATGGCACCTCACCTGCCTGAAAAATAGTTTATTAACCCCAGTACCCAAGTATAAAAGCATGGTGGGAGTTGCACATTACCATCCCACGATGACACATCGATTTACCTTATGGGATGATTCTTCTTTTAATTTGATCCAATCAAAGGAGTTATGTTTATCTTTAACAGTTGATCTTGAATCTTGATGTATCGGTTACCCTATCCTAACTCTTCCTTTTCTGTGCATTCTTCAATTTATAATTTTCTTTTATTTTTCCTGGTTTCCCTACCTTTTCCTTTGCTTCAATTTTTTCTAATGTCATGGTCAACAAGCAGAGGTATCATTCTTCTGCGTTGTGTAAATTTTCTGCGGACAAAAGACGGAGTTTTTTATGTGTTGGTGTCTCTCTGGTATTTTGCAGGTGAGCATTACCACTGGACTTCCTTTGATATTTTACATTGTCAATGCCAATGGCACTGAGCATATTTTACAAGTAGAGGACGTACCGGATGTTAGTGGGTATTGGCCTAGTTCCTTATCCTCCAGCCATCATTTTTGCATGCACCCTTCTTCTTGTTGTTTTAAGATAGAAGCGAATATTCCTCTGCTGTAAAGTGCGCTGGTCATTTGCAAACCTGTATTATCTTCTCTTGGTCGTAGGTTTGCAAGTGAAGTTATTTCTGTAACAATTTGTTTCATCTTTTGCAGTTCAAGAGACTTAATCGTCCTCACCTTGCGGGCGTTCATAAACAAGGTAGTTCTTGTGCTCTCTGTATATTTTAATGTCTACTCTTTTTTTTCCCTTCACTCTCCATTAGCATGATTTATTTATTCAAGGTTTATAAGCTACTCGATCTAATATATCATTGTTAATAGTGTCTAATCAAGCCAGCCAAAGGGGACGGTCGTCGTCTCTAAGCTGCTGCGTTCCATTTAGATGCTGATGAAGCTTTGAACTTTTTCCGGTGCAGGCTGGCGAGAAGAAGAAAGGGAAAAAGGGCAAGAAAAGGGCTTTATTTGGATACTTTTGATGTAGAGTAACGAGGAACCCATTGTTTCATTCTTTTCCAATTGTTGTATCATCCAGTTAACTTTTATTACGTCTCGATATGTTGTAGCAGGTCCAGGAAAAGCTCATAGCGGGTTTTCCTTCCTCCAGATAAATGTAAAGGGACTATACTTTGTCCGAGTAAATTTTGTTAGTATTTTGGGCGAGATTAATACAATGGCATGACCATATATTTGGTTTGTAACGATAGTTGTCAAGTAGTCGTCATTTTCTAAATTATGTACGTATAAGTTACAAGTTAAATGTAAATGGTGAAACCATAGGTGCGCATTTACATCGAGACCATTTACATCGAGATGCTATCTTGATGCAATATGACATATCTGTCAGTGGAGGTGCTTATTTCGTGGTTTTGCTCCAGACAATATATTTATAGCTATACTCTTGAATTTAAACATTAAAAGAACTCAAACTCGAAGTGTTGTTAATTCAATTCGTATGTTTATGATTTACAGATACTGAGAAGCTAGTTAGATTCATTTGTAAGAAAGTGAATGCTTGTTGGTAAGATTCAGTCTTTAAGAAAATTTTAGTCATATATCCAAAATTAAGTGCAGCCCCACCAACACTGAGTAATCTCATATAGACACATGCCGTTGGTTTTGGCATCATTTTTCAGTCATTCATCTCACTATGATCAATTCGCAGCTTATCGTCCAGTCTCGTCCAGTTAATGACACTGAAAAACATTTGGGACAGTCTCATTGAAACTTCTGGTTAAAAGAATGCTCTAAGTATAATTAAAATACTGTTATGTTTCCTACATGTCTATACTTATTCTCCACATTCATAACGAGATCAAGGCTAAATCCTTATAGATGAATCCAAATTATTATTTCTCAAAAATATATAACCTTTTCAAATTATCATTTTTCAATCAAAAATACAACCATTATAATAACTAATTTAAATCATCTTCATAAAATAATTTTATCATATTAAGGATCCTATATATATGCCTATCATTGGACTCCCCGTATCTTACGTTTAGCAAGGACCACAATGGAGCAAAACTTTAATTAATCATCTAGTTATGTCACTTGGTCACTCTACTCTTATCAGTATCTCTTCCAGTTTTTTCATCAGACACAAAACAGACCACGTGCGAGTCACGTGACAGAAACCACTAGTTCCCCTTGGAAGTTTTGAATCGCGTACTCTTCCAGGGTTTTCTTCCATTCCATCGGCATAACCCCAAAGCATATTCCCTACGCCGCCGCTCTCCGTCATCGCCGCCGCCGCGCGCCTCTCCTATCCTCTCCGTCGCCGCCTCCTTTTCTCTGCATCATGCAGCCGCAAGTTCTAGTCCTGAGTAAATCTCTTACTCCATTTCTCGCTCATTTTCGCTGGTTTTTTGTGAACTTTTTTTCTGAATCTGGAAACCCTAGAATTGTAGGAATGGTCAGTGGCTTAGTGTCGGTTTGATTCGTTTAGTGGTGATCGATTTTGGTTAGGGTTTTGTGTGTTCGGATTCGGAATCGAAGAGAAATCAAGGGTGCTTTTTAAAGCGAATGCAGTTTCCAGTAGGTTTTGTGTTACTAAAGTGTTGGCGTAGGATGATTCGGAGTATGTTCAGTCCAATTCAGTAATCTGGTATTTGACGTAGGAATTGCACGGCGTAGGTTATTAGGTATGATGCCGAATCGAGGATGTGTGTGTGAGTTTCCGTTTGGTGAATAATGGAGGTTCTGGTTTGGATTATTATTGTTGGGATTTAGGGGAAGTGATTTGCGCGACTTGTGCTCCTCGTCTCATCAACTGGGGATCTCTAGGGTTTCGTTAGACAGGTGACTAGCTTGAGATTGCTGCTCTCAAGTTACCCCTTTGAGTGTGAATGGTTATCATTGATGTATTTGGTAACTGGTATCATGCCTAGTTTCCATTGGATTGGATAAAAGGAATTACTCCAAAGGTGTAGATTCTCTTAATATTTCAACTTTTCAAGCTGTTCATTATAATAGGAGACAACCAAGCTTCTTAGAAATAATGTACAAGCAGTTCATGGCAACAACGAGAAGTTCCGCATTGTTCATGAACTTCATTTATTTCTAGTGGAGCATTTTGTTCTCATGTTTTTTTTTTCCCTCGCTTTGGCCAGAACTGATGCTTTTCTTTTATCTTTTTATCTACAGATAACTCTACCAAGCGTGAATCTGGGAGTAGGGTCCATTATGCTGTCATACAAGCAGCAAAGGTGCTGTATCTTTTTTCTTTTTCCTTTTAATGTTTTTTTAGCTTCTTAAGTTCCCTCTGCATATGGAAACAGATGT
Organism: Drosera spatulata; assembly: GCA_035668315.1. Lineage (NCBI taxonomy): Eukaryota > Viridiplantae > Streptophyta > Magnoliopsida > Caryophyllales > Droseraceae > Drosera > Drosera spatulata. The sequence goes on along the minus strand of JAOVYX010017912.1, from coordinate 22,494 downwards.
GACCTTTCTTGTTGTCTCCATTTTTATTGTGTGGGTGGATGAATGAAGTCTTACAATGCGCTAAGTTATCTGCCCCTTCTACTACCCAATATAGGACCTATATTGCACATTTGTTATTATGATATGAGAGGTTGAAATGCTTCTTACTGTGATCTTTTTTTAGTTGACTGAGTGATGTAGAACTTCTTTGTATCCGTTTTCATAACTCTGCTTTTGTCTGTAATCCATGCTTGGCTATCGACTGACAATGGTAGATAATAATGATTTATCAGTAGTCAATTTTCTAAAACAGGCTGTTTAGGACTTTTGGAGCCAGTGATCCCACTCCTATTTTCTGGCCCTGCCTTTTGATGGTTAACTAGGAGCTTATATATTCTAGCCATGGCATGTTCATGACACTATATATGTGCTTCATGCCTTCGTGATTCCTGGTATTTTAGTGCCTGTGTGGCATTGATTAACCTATTGCTCTTCCAATTTTCACAGGCTGTTGCTGATATTATTCGCACAACTTTGGGGCCACGATCAATGCTGAAGATGCTTTTGGATGCTGCTGGAGGTGACAAATAAACTTGTTTGGATAACCGACACATAGTATTGTTTGTTGAAATTTGTCATTGGCGGAATTCTACTTTTCAGAGAGTCTTAAGTGTAGATCTTTTGTCAGTCTGTTCAGACAAAAGTGCAGTAGAGCTGGAAATTTGCTTTATTTTTGAGAATGTGGGATTACCAATTATATGTACTGACTTCAGATCCCATTTGGTTATTGATGGGCAGGAATTGTCGTGACAAATGACGGAAATGCTATTTTGCGTGAACTGGATCTTGCACATCCAGCTGCCAAGGTTTTTCTCCCTTTCTCTAGCCTATGTGTACTTTTAGGGAGATAGTGTCTGGATAATATGTTCGTGTGGATTCTTGATACTCGATATTTCTCATGATGTCTTCTATATAGTCTTTTTTTGTTTTGTTTTTTTGGAGCATTTTAAAAAATTGCATTGGTGAAATCCTCATGTGTATTGCATTTGGAAAGTTCGCTATTCTTGTCTCCTAAGGTCCTGTTCTTTTGCATGGAAGTCAATGATTGAGCTAAGCCGCACACAAGACGAAGAAGTAGGAGATGGTACAACTTCTGTTATTGTTCTCGGTAAGGATCCAGTGGCCATCATTAAAGTCTTAATTATTTTAACACCTTTTTCTTCATGATGCCTTTCTATTATATATAAATGTTATCTTTTCGGGAATTTAGTCTGGTTGTGGCATTGTGCCAAACAGGAAGAAAATAATGATCAGATCTTGTGTATTTTCCTTAATCATTTAGTCTTGCTTAGTTAAAGTCTTTCGGATAAGCCATACTCAGACCTAGTGGAGATGCTGTTAGTGCATACCTTGTTCTTGTTATCTTGTATCTGATTTCATTGATCTTTATCCGTACCTCCAGCTGGAGAGATGCTCCATGTCGCGGAAGCCTTCATTGACAAAAAGTATCATCCAACGGTTATAACTCGAGGTAAGAGTGCCTTTATTGTATCTATTTACCTTCGAACATTGCCATCTTTTTGTCTCTCATCATAACTAAAGCTCAAAATACTGCAGCATATAACAAAGCTCTGGAGGATGCCATTGCTGTGCTAGACAAGATGGCTATGACCATTGATGTCAAGGATCGTACGTTCTCACATTCATTTAGTTCGATGTCCATGTATTTTATGTCGTTTATGTTGTCTGTTGTATACTCATTTTCAAAGTTGCTGACTTCTGTCCCATGCCTGTTTTATGATTTATACTTTTTTGTGAGAACTTCTATAGCCTTTACAACTAAATATAACGATCTTTTTGGTTATTCTTTTGATCTACTGGATTTTATTTTTTTTATTTTTAACTTGGCAATGGACAAACTAATGAAGGAATGCCAATCCCTTCAGCATTCATAATCGAAATTTCTATCCTGATGTTATGATAGTAAGATGTTGCTATTATAGTGATTGTTTTGCTCCTTTTTACACACCTCTACGGCTCCCCCCACCTTACAATCAACACCACGCATACACACTCCGTGATAACTCAGATTTCGATAATCATTCCCCTCTTCTGTACATCCTACAGTATATGTTTGAACATTTAAATTTTGACTCGGTGAAAGATTATAATGATTTGACTATTTATCCTCATGACCAATTGCTTTGACAGGTGCAACTATGTTGGGGTTGGTTAAGAGTTGTATAGGCACTAAATTCACCAGCCAATTCGGCGACCTCATAGCTGTGAGTATATTCTGATGTGAAAATGTCTCTGTTCTTTGCTTGTGAAGTCTTTTCAAACACAAACCTAATACCTGAATTTGGCGATTTGGGTTTTGCAGCTTTGCTGCTTCGAATTATTCGGTCGTATTTTAGTGAAACATCTGCATTCATTGCTTGTAAACTGCTTTCAAGTTGTTTGTACTATTTGGTGGCTGACCATAGATTGAGCATTAGCAAGTGTGGCCTAACTTAAACATGTTGTTCCCACCAGACTTCTGTCCTATTTACTTGCTGCTTTCTCGAAGTAGTTCCACTGATATCAGTCAAGTCATGCAATTCTTGATAGCTCTGGTTTTGTATCACGCACTTCAATTTTTGTCACCTCTTTGTTATACCGGAAGTGCTCCACTGTCAAAAGCTGCTAGCTTTAATTATTCACCAAGTAAACAAGATTCATGCTTTGTTGATCTTTTGACGCATGGGTTCTTTTCTCTTGCTTGTCCTTTATTAGTAATGTTGTGCCTTATTGATTGGAATTCCTATTATATATGTAGGATCTGGCAATTGACTCCACTTCAATGGTTGGAGTCGACTTGGGCCAAGGCTTGCGGGAGGTAGACATAAAAAAGTACATTAAAGTTGAGAAGCTTCCTGGTGGTCAGTTAGAAGACTCACATGTACTCAAAGGGGTTATGATCAACAAGGACGTAGTTGCCCCAAGTAAAATGAGGCGGAAGATAGTCAATCCTCGCATCATACTTCTTGATTCTCCTCTTGAATACAAGAAAGGCGAAAATCAAACAAATGCTGAAATTGTCAGGGAAGAAGATTGGGAGGTTCTCCTTCGACTGGAAGAAGAATACATTGAAAATCTCTGTGCACAGATACTAAAGTTTAAGCCTGATTTGGTCATAACTGAAAAAGGCCTCAGTGATCTGGCATGCCATTACTTTTCTAAGGCTGGTGTAAGTGCTATTAGGCGGGTAAGGAAGACAGACAATAACAGAATTGCCAAGGCATGTGGGGCGGTCATTGTCAATCGGCCTGATGAGTTGCAGGAATCGGATGTTGGAACTGGTGCCGGGCTATTTGAAGTCAAGAAGTTTGGTGATGAGTTCTTTGCATTCATTGTCGAGTGCAAGGAGCCAAAAGCATGCACCATTTTGCTAAGAGGTGCCAGTAAAGATCTTTTGAATGAAGTGGAAAGGAATTTGCAGGTATCTTGCTTGTCTATGTTATGTTTCTTCAATGGGTATACTTCCAATGTTCCTTGCTAAGATTTCCTCCGTGTAGGATGCTATGTGTGTGGCAAGGAACATAATTAAGAATCCTAAGCTTCTTCCTGGAGGTGGTGCGACAGAGTTGACTGTATCAGCTACCTTGAAGCAGAAGAGTTCGTCTATTGAGGGCATAGAAAAAGTGAGTGTGCTTCATTTTTTAAATTTTTGTTTGAAGGCTTGAAACAAATGTATTTGATTTCAGCGGATTGTAATAGAGTAATAATAATGATCATAACTATGCATTTAGCTACCTTGGCTTTTCACCATGCCCTTTGCGCTGCACTAAAATTGCTTCTTGTTTTAAGACTATAATTAAGCACCATAATGCCCAAACGTATTGATAATACTTTCTTTGCAATAGTGGCCTTATGAAGCAGCTGCCCTGGCTTTTGAGGCCATTCCTCGCACCTTGGCTCAAAATTGTGGTGTTAATGTTATCCGAACCATGACTGCCTTGCAAGGGAAGGTCAGATCTCAACGCTGTTTCAATCATCCTGGATAGTGGTACATCTTTTTTTTTTTTCATATGAATTCTCACCCTTTATAATTTTTAGCACGCGAATGGTGAAAATGCATGGATTGGCATAGATGGGAACACTGGTGTAATTGCAGACATGAAGGAGAAGAGGGTAAGCTCTTTCACAGCCTCCTTGCCGTTGTTTTATTTATTTAAAATGATCCCTTTGAAAAGCGACTGATCCTACGACATACTGAATGTTAAGAAATTAAAATGCTGTCACTCCTCGGGACTCCTTTTCGGGCTATGGGTATCTGATTTCTTATTCGCTGTTTTGACTTTCTAGATCTGGGATTCGTATACAGTCAAGGCACAAACCTTTAAGACCGCTATGGAGGCTGCCTGCATGCTTCTGAGAATCGATGATATTGTCAGTGGCATCAAGAAGAAGCAGGCTCCTGGTGCAGCTCCTCAAAAACCTAAAGTGGAACAAGCGGAAGATGCTGACAATGAGCAGATCTTGCCAGAGTGAAACCTTCAAGGCGCCGCATAGCACCTTCCAGCACCATATTTTGCGACGAAAAGAGTCGGCTTAGTACTTTTCCTTATTGACCTTGGACGGGCTTCACTGTGTTCAAGTTTTTGGTGTGATCGATCGCTGTGGCCACTTGCTTCTCCATTCGCCGTTGTAACTGTTAGTAGAAGCAGATTTCTCTCGAACAATCTTGAGATAGTAACGCCTGAGGTGTTTATTGTGTTTTTAATTTTGCTTTGAATTTCTACCTTAATTTTCGGGGAAGAGAAGGTGGTTAATTTTGTTGATGTAATGAGACCATCTTGGCTGTTTATGATTATTAGTTTCTGTCTTTATTTTATGTTCGTTTATGGTTCACTTGCCTGATTGCAGCTAATAGATCCGAGTAGTCTTCAACTCTATTGCCTGCTGCTCTAAATATTGTCCTCGATTGTTAGTTATAACTTATAAGATGACTTACATAAATGATGTTTCGCTGATAAGTTTGATCAGGTTTTAATTTCTTTGTATGTCAGGATGAGCTTATGTGTAATTTCACTTTTTCATTTTCACCTTTGTTTTTTGTCAAAAAATAGAAAATTGAAAGGAATTTGTTGATATCATATATAAGGTTACATGTTAGGTAAATCCGAGTTATTTAACAACACATAAACTTATATTTTTTAATATGTATTTTGAAAAATTTTGTTTATTATTTGAAATATATAAATTAAATTATTATTAATATTTTATGATAAATTCTATAAAAAAATAATATTTAATTATTTATAATAAATTATTATAAAAAATATGATATATAAATATAAATCAAATTTGATCGAAACAAAATATAGTTTTTAAAATATTATTTATAATTTAGGAGTATCAGTACATTCATCACATCAAATCCCTCCGGTTCAAATAGTTTTGGTTTTAGTTTCTGCTCCCTGGCTAGGTTCTGCCAAAGCACCAGCCGTGCCAGACCTTCACTCCACACCAATTCACAGGCATCGACTCGCGTACGCCGCAAAGCAAAGCAGCGAATCCCACAAAACGCTCCCGCGACTTCATTGGACGACAACATGAACATCGCCGCGCCGCCGGCGCCGCCGGTTTCTTTCTCCGATTCCGGTGAGTTCACTTTTTCTCCTCTCTCAATCTCTATAACACCTCTCAATTTTCGTACTCATTGTCTCAATTTGATGTGGTTTGCTTGGTGAAATTCTAGCTTAGGTTTTATATGGAGTAGCAGAGCTGCGATTCGACTTTCGTCTGTTTCGAGTGTTTCGAGGATCCGCGCCGTGTCCAGCATGGCCAACGTGAGTTCATCGATTCGATTCGCTCTAGTTTTGGTGTTTCAATTGGTCCTGTTTGTGTTGCTGTTTTGATGTGTCAACTGATTAAGTTGTTTTGTGTGTTGGATTTGTGTGGTGTTGGATGTGGTGGTGCAGGTAAACGAGTATCCAGGCAATGTGAAGCGACAGTTGGGGAAATTGTTCGAGAAGTCGCTTAGGGTTACTGTCCCGGGAGAGGGCGATGTGGAGCCGTTGATTATGCCTTGCACCGGGAAATTCGGGGATTATCAATGGTAGATTGTGTAATTTTGTTGGAAATTTATGTGAAGTGAGCTTCTTGTTTGCTGTTTTGTAGTGCTGGGGTGTTATGTGACGATTTGAGTTGGGTTTTTGATTTAGTAATAACGCGATGGGTATTTTTTCGAAGATCAAGGGGAAGAGTAGCGAATTCAAGAATCCAAACTCAGTTGGTCAGGTGAGGTTTTAGACCCCTTTCATGGTGCGAGTGTAAGAGCTTTAAATGATGGTTTTGGTTGATGCGTCAAGTCAATGTTTCTGATGTGTGTTTGCAGGCTATCGCTAAGAACTTGCCTGAGTCTGAAATAGTGGAGTCGTGTTCGGTAGCTGGACCAGGATTTGTTAATGTTGTTTTGTCAAAGACATGGCTGGCTAAGGTGCTTCGTTATTTTTAGCTTATAGTTTACTGTGTCTGACTTCGAGTATTTTGGTATTTGCTTTATGTCTGCATGCGCACACTGATTTCATGGTTTTGTGTTTGTAGAGCATTCACCGGATGCTTTTGGATGGCATTCAATCCTGGGCGCCAAAACTTCCGGTCAATAGGGCGATTGTGGACTTTTCTTCTCCTAACATTGCAAAAGAAATGCATGTCGGACACTTGAGGTCCACAATTATTGGTGATACTCTTGCTCGAATGCTTGAGTTTTCTAATGTTGATGTCCTCCGAAGAAACCACGTTGGTGACTGGGGCACGCAGGTGAATTATTGCAGATGATGAATACTAATTTAGTATTTTACATGAAACCCTTATGTTAGTGAATTCTGTATCAGTAATTTGTATCGTGCTTTAGGCTGGGTTTAGAATCTTCAATACTGGATCGTAACGATTCTGATTTATTCAGTCTCAGTCCTCTAGCTAATTTCAGCTAGTACTCATTTTATTCTGATAAGTTGATAAAAAACAGCTCCATTGGTTCTGTATTTCATGCTACAGGTAGAGCCATCAGAGCAACGTAATTGTGGGTTCTTTTTCGCCTAATGATTCGATTAAACTCTTTTTATTTTGAATTGTCTCTTGATGTAATTAGATTCTAATCTAAAATTCTTTGCTCGTGTACAGTTTGGCATGTTGATTGAGTTTCTGTTCGAGGAGTTCCCGGAATGGGAAGATGGGGCTGAAATCCCTATTCAGGACCTGGAGGTGTGTATGTCAAGATTGCAATTCTTTACTTGCTTCTTCCACTCTACAATTAGCTACAGTTGATGTTTCTGCATGATCAGAATAGATAGCTTTAGAACCTCTACAAGAGAGGTCTGTTAGATTTATATGAAAGATATTGATGCTGAACTTCTTGTATGGGCTGTTGCTTCTATTCCTAGATGGATATAAGTGATTTCAGCTGTATTTTAGAGAATAAAATGGGGAGAAAATAAAGTGAGGAAATTCCCACTGGCATAAAGCTTCTCCCGTCAGAACACCTCTACCTTTTGAAGGTAGTATGTTTTCTAACTGTATTTTATTTGGGCAGTCATTTTACAAGAAATCAAAGAAGAGATTTGATGATGATCCTGTTTTCAAAGAGAGGGCACAGCAGGCAGTGGTGAGCCTTCAGGTATGTATCATGAGGTGGTTGTGGATTTTTGGATGAGTACTAAACCAACTTCAATTCTCGCCATTAGATGACATCTTGGATTTTTCTTAGATTTTTCACTATTGCTTGACCTGGATGACAGAGTGGAGTCGCCAGGTATCGGAGTGCATGGGCCCAGATTTGTGAAATTAGTCGCAGAGAATTCAATAGGGTCTACACGCGCCTTGGTGTTAACTTGGAGGAAAAGGTAGTTATTTAAACTCTTTAGTGTGTGTTGGACGTTGATGGATCTTATATTTGTGGGGTTTTTTTTTTCTCCAGAATGCTTGCTTGTTGAATTGGTGGCATTCAGTTTTCTAACTAGTACCATTATTCTTTTCCTTTGTTCCAGGGAGAGAGCTTTTATAATCCTTATATTCCTAGCGTTTTGGACATTTTGGATAACAAAGGTTTGATCGAAGAAAGTGAGGGTGCCCGTGTGATCTTTATAGAAGGGAAAAAAATTCCTCTTATCGTTAAAAAGAGAGATGGAGGCTTCAATTATGCTTCGACCGACTTGGCAGCCCTTTGGTAAGTGGTAGTTTTAACCGTTCTTTTAGGAAAGCATCGAAAGTAAGGTTCTGTGGAGATGATCAGGAAGTTTTAGTGCCCTGAAATTTATGCAGATCTATTGAGAAAAGTTTATTGAGATTGCTGTTTCTGTTCTGCTTGTGTATATTATTATTGTGTGTATTCTTTATTCTCCTGTCAATTGTCATCTTTTATAACCATGAGGTTGATAGTGTCCGCTCATGTTAATTCTGTATTGTATAGGTACCGCCTTAATGAGGAGAAAGCCGAGTGGATTATTTATGTCACCGATGTTGGCCAGCAGGATCATTTTGAGATGGTATTCCATGTAAGAACCTACTTCTGTAGTTTTGCACTCTCATCAAGGCGGTGTAGCTTTTCAATGTTTTCCTACCTTTCGAACTTTCGTGATTCTCATGTTCATTATGACTCGCGTTTCAGGCCGCTAAACTTGCAGGCTGGTTTCCATCTGATGGTAATTTGTATCCCAAAGCTAGCCATGTTGGTTTTGGACTTGTGCTTGGAGAGGATGGCAAGCGATTCAGAACACGCAGCGGTGATGTTGTCAAGTTGGTAGATTTACTTGATGAAGCTAAAAGCCGGAGTAAAGCAGAACTTGTAAAACGAGGTACTGTGGTAGACCGGTAATGGAAACTGAGTTGGAAAAGTCTTGCCATGCAGGCGAAATTTCCCTTGGCTACTGTTTATATATATAAGGAAAATGATATGTGTGCATTCCGCAGCAAAAATGCGGACATATATTATTATGTATTGTTATCGCATGCTTTTCTGAGGAAAGACACACATGCACATAGATCTGGGTCCTCCAGGGTTCTGGGAATGTGAGTAGGAGGGCCATGGTAGGTTGAGTGGGGTGCTCAGTTAAGTGACAGTAAGGACGTATGGGAAATACCGGGGCATTTTTTATATCATTGACGAGACTTTTAAGTAGTCTTCTGTGTACAACTTGGCCTTGTACCCCTTATCCCTTGCATGGAGTACTTTTATGCGTCGAATATTTTTGTTGAAGTTTTGTATCGGAAGGTGCAACAAATTAAATGTTTATTTGTTTGCATGAATCAGGAAAAGATAATGAGTGGACCAATGAATTAATGGAGAAAACTTCAGAAGCAATTGGATATGGAGCTGTTAAGTAAGTTCGTTGTCTCCTCTACACAGGTCTTTCGTTCTGAAGCTGCATGCATGAAATCTTCGTATATTTAAGAGTTTCGTGATTTGTTTTCTCATGGTAGTCTCTTGGAAACATTCAGCATGCATGAAAACATCATACATTTGATATGCCAGTGTATGGAGCTGCTTGTTTTCAATACTTTGAGGTGCAGAATTATTGTATCTGAGGCGCATGGTGTCGCTTCAATATTTTTCAAATCTTCAATGTTACTATGCTAGGAGCTATTCGCAGTTACCCTTAAAAGCTTACCTTCGTCATTTTAAAATGCCTAGCTGCTTCTGGAATTCAATGTTTCAATTATGCTTGATTATTGTTGTGTTTTAACTTTTATTTACTTTACAGGTATGCTGACTTGAAGAACAACAGACTCACAAGCTACACGTTTGATTATGATAAAATGCTTAGTGACAAGGTACCTTTAATTTTGACATAGATTTATGACATGTTTCTTGCCTTTAAAGGTTCATTTTGCCTTTAATTTTTTGATTTTTTTTACTCGCTATCCCTGTATTGCCCTCTTGTGTTTCTGCTTCTTTCTTTCATCTTGGTACTTCTGGTGTGGCCCTTAGAGTTAATGAGCAGTTTCGAGTACCATTTAGTAATGTATTCTGCACTTTAGTCCAGCTTAGGGGAGGATGGTTATTCTCGAAGTTACAGATAACACTAGAGTTTTGTGGGAATCCACTTTGAAGAAATCGATCTCGCTTCCAGTTTCTATGACAAATTTGAAGCTTTGGCAACTTAAGACAATTTAGTTCTTCATGCCACTAGAATAGTCGCATGAGCCTTTAGCGGTCGATTGTATAAAAAGAGAGTTACGCTTGTAGCATATTGGCCGTTGATTAGAAGTTGGATATGGTTTTCGTCTTCCTGATTCTCCTTATTAAATGGCAGTCGATATTCAGACTTGCAAAAAGTGATGTGGCATATACCTGAGATATAATTGAAATAACTAGAATGAGCAGAATTGTATTAGGGGCTTGTTTTCAGCCAGTTGCTTTTGTAATTCCTGCCTTGCTGTCAACATTCTAAAGCTCTGCTGTCAACATAGCTTTCTCTTGATTTCATACTGAATTGTATTCAACAGGGAAACACTGCTGTTTATTTACTTTATGCATACGCTCGAATTCGATCTATTATCAGAAAATCTGGTAAAGATGTTGAAGGCCTCAAAGAGGTAATTTTCTTTTCTTATACCTAAATTCATGTCAATTCTTACATCTTTGGAACCTCAGTTCAGGCATGCAGACTTGAATGGTGATTTACTTCTCATCTAGCTCTCTCATGCCCTATCAATAAAATGATATGCCAATGGTACTCAATGTCCTGTTCGGGTTCACCATGTTGTGGGAGAGGTATGAGAATAGCATGTCTGAGAAGTTGAAAAAGTGAGAGGGATGCCACACACAAGCTGTGAGAAAACTACTTTAATGGCACCTGCGAAACATTGATGTTTGGAGAGGTTTAAGACTGTTGGCTTATGGTAGGAACTGTAGGATAAGAGGTTTCGTGGAGTTGAAACTTGAAACTCTAGGTCTGACTTGGCCGTTAGGCAGCGTTGCTTGCTTGTGGTGTTGCCTGGTGTCATATGGGTCTTGCTGGCGATGGTGATGGTCATAGTGCAGTAGAAAAGTTAAGATTAAGGTCCTTAGGTCGTGGCTGTTATTCTCATTTTCTTGGCTAATACAACTTTACAGGTCGGTAAGCTGTCTTTGGATCATGTGGACGAGCGCACATTAGGGCTGCACCTGCTTCGGTTTTCTGAGGTATATTAAGATCATTCTTTGTCAATAATCAGATCGTCTCACATCTACATTGAATTAGCTGCCAATCAGTGCATTCTTGGTTTGTTTCTCAGGTGGTCGAAGATGCTTGTAGCAGTCTTTTGCCTAATGTGCTGTGTGAGTATCTATACAATTTGTCTGAAGAATTCTCAAAGTTCTACAACAACTGTCAGGTACTGATCATATCCTCCTTTGTTGTTTTTTAACGGTGAATAGCATGTCATAGTTGACAACTCATGATCTTATATGTTTCCCTTGACGACACTACCTGGTTGAATCATGTAGGTGGTTGGTTCGGCCGAAGAAACCAGCAGAATATTGCTGTGCGAGGCCACAGCTATCGTCATGAGGAAGTGCTTCGATCTTCTCGGCATCACACCCATAGACCAGATATGAGGACGCTGCGGCGATGTACTCTTGCATTTTTTGTTCTCGAGGCCAAAAAATCAAATGAAGTTAAACATTTTGCACCCCTTTAGCTTCTATAAAGTACAGATTATTATCATTCAGAGTATCATCATTTCGACTGCTCACAATGCTAACTGAGATTTTGCAGCATGGTGTCCTAGTTACATTACATAGCTTTACTTCGATTTTCGATAGTTGTTTATGTTTAGCCAACCTAGCTGTTGATACAGGTGAAACGGTGAAGTTTTGTTCTTTTGGAAATACAAAATAAATGTATCCTTTGATTTTCAAGATATGAAGTTGATCTTCAAATGAAGATATGTTTTCTAACTTCTGATTTTCTGATGAACAGTGATTGCTTGTGTTTAGTTCTGATATTGTATCTTGTCTTCTTGTTTTTACGTTTTTCTCTAGTCATGATGGTATTTGTCACAGAGTTAAATTTCTTGCGAGGTTTACCGAACGAATTTCGATCGGCATTCTAACGCGGGTCTAACAGTATCTGGATATGTTCTTTCACTCTTTCTATTGTTTGCTTGCACGTTGCAACAGGAGTTCATTACCATGCATCGATCGTGTCTATCATATTCTGGTTTTGATGTAACACTTGAGTTAGTGTTGTAAAATGATCGGAAAAGACTGCTATCAAACAGGACAAATATCGAATTGGCAGCTGATTCGAGGAAGTTTCAACTGGTTGGCGATAATTTGGCGGTATCAAGTGAAGATAAGTAGACCACCTCATGGACGCCAAGCTCGACTTTGGTACGTGCTATTTTCTTTCTTCGTAGTTACCCGAATTCCAACCACAAGTTCACAACCTCTCAAAGTTTCAAATCCAGATTAAGTCTTCAGTCAAAAACACGTGACTTAAAACTTTAAAAACCAACTAATTTTGATCTTAGTACTCTCTCGGTTTCAAAATAAGTGAAGCAACATATGTTTTAAAACTATCATAAGACAATCAAATATCATTTCTTGTAAAAATATCATGAAATAATAATTACAGATTAAGTTGTAAATTTTAATTCTGTATCGAAAAAAATAATTTTATTACATCATTAAAAAGTAAATTTTAATTCTGCATCGAAAAAAATAATTTTATTACATCATTAAAAAAATAATGAGTTAGTGTTTGTGTTACAAAAGACAAACAATTACGTGTTGTAATACTTATTTGATTATCCTTCGTAATATAAACATTTTTTCCAAAAAAAAAAGAAACACAAAACGTTTCGGACGGGGAGAGTAGCAGGATAAAAAAGCAAATATCGTGATTCGTTTTAGACATGCGCCGACCTGTTGACGACATTATGGAGGAGAAACAAACACTGACCCAATAATTGAGGCCGGCAAGACGCTGTTAATCATGCGTGTTTATATTACAAGACAAAAACAACTCCCAGTTTCCACCCAAGAAAAAACAACTCCCAATCACAAGCCAGGGAGCAAAAGGAAGAAAACACGTCATGAAATTACTGTATTTTTTTCTCATTAAAATTATAATATTGAATTAATTCAGTAATAAAATTATTCAAGTTATAAATCGTTTATGGGATAATCAAATATCGTTTTACATAAGATTATCATAAAACAATAATGTTAATTTAAGTTATTTTCAATCTTGAAACAGTGATGTGATTTTCTTATGTCGTTAAGACAAATAACGAAGTTTTTCAAAATACGTATTGAATAATATAATGATATATAATATTATATTTTTTATGGTCGAAGGGAGTAGTATCTTTGTTTCACTTGCACTTTTGTAAGGAGGGATTTACTCCGTCAATAATTTGAATCGGATTAAACTTCTGAATTCATATCACTACTCATTTTAATAATATATCGAGAAATTATTTCTATCAAAAATTAAAACTCATTTATTTTATATTAATCGTAATATTTTTTTATTTGGTCAGTCTTAAAAAAATTGGAACCTTTCCTCTTTTGATAACCTTTTATCATAAAAAGAATATCAAATCAATCACATCTGTTATCGTATATCTATTATCTCCTCTCATAAATATTACAATAAATTTTATTATCATAATTTTTTTTCTTAATAAATATAAATATAAGAAGAACATTTTTTAAATTGCGAGAAAATGAACGAAAGCCACGCGTACGAGTTCTGTTTGTCATTTCCCCCTTTGGCTTCCATTCATCACTATCTTTCTCTCGCATTTATTCATTCATTATTATCACTCTCTCTCGTACGTACCAGATCGCATTAACCAGCCTGGGGCGAATAATATTCCAATTCATCGTCACTTCGAGTTTCATCTGCTTAATTGGACCACTTCGAGTTCGAGTCCGATCTGCTTCGAGTACCATCGCCGCCGCCGGCGCGCAAATTCTTCGTCGATGCCTCGATTCTGATACTCGGTATTGTTCGTGTTTCGAGCATGTGTTTTTTGTTGCATCGTTTGGTGTCCGAATTGAGATACTGTTGAGTGATCGTTGATTAGTAGGGTGGTGGTGAGATTTCGAGTGGATATGTGAGTGAGTTGCGGTGTTTTTGATGGAACGGCGTTTGTTTCGTACTATTTTGTACGATGGAGATGCGGATTGGAGTTCGAACTTGTTGATTTGCTTTGTTTGATGATTAGGATCGGTGTTGGTTGATCTCGCTGTATGAGTATGTGTTGGAGTACAGTGTGTTGGCCTATGGTGGATTGGTGATTATTTTACACTAAAGCATTATGATCTCGAATTATTTGCGATGTTTCTAATGGTTAGTCTCTATTTATTTCGATGTGCTCAACGAGCTGTGGAGTATTTCCATATGGAATACGGAGTGACTACACATCTTAATCCACAATTGGTGAAAAAGAAATGTTGGAAATGATCATATATCACGAGTCAGAATTTGTACAGACAGAAAGTTTATGGTTGTGTTCTTTATGGATGGAAGGAGTATGTGATTTATGCTTCTGGAATTTCTATATTCTGGCTGTTGAGCCATCAAACGATGGCTTTCTACGACAATAAATATCCTAGGAATCTTGTGGATAGAGATATGGATTTCACTTATCTTAATTGTAGCTTGGCCCCTCTACATTTACACCTCCCCAAGCAACTTGTTGACCCCTTAAAGGTTAATTTTAATGTCAAGTGTCTTAGTAACATGTAGGTAGCTCAACTTTGCTATTTTCCTATTTTGTATTTTCAAAATAAAAGAAATCTGCTTGGCGTACTGAAAATGTGAATATGGTTACTAGTCAATAAGAATGCTAGTTCTTATATTTCCTATTAAGGAATGAATATAGCAAACAATTCTTTACAATCACAAGTGGAGTGCACCTGATGGACATTCTTTATGGACCGGTACATTGTCGCTACAAGTCGCACAAATTTAGTTATGGGTTACAATTGGATGTGTGTTTTTGTTAAGGAAATGTTAGAGGATTAGAGTCTTGGGTTGCTATTGTCTGAAACTGTGGTGCTCGAGGAACAGAACATGGATGAGTACCAAGTGTAGTACTTTCGAAAAATGTACAATTTGATCACGCTATGCATTTCGAGTTTGACTCAGTAGTTTGCTACATTGTCATGGTCGAACTTTGTTATTTGAGGCCTTCAAACATCAAGATGTTGACTATATCCATGCTGTCTGTTTGCAGTGGGTATCGTTTAGGAAGCAAACCTTGTTCAATTGGCTAACGTTGCATCGGAGAAAGGCGACTTAGTGGAAAAAATTTAGTGTTGGAAGGAGATGGATCATCATCAAGATGCTGACCATAATGAGGAGGTTGATGATGTTGAGAACGGAGGAGAATGGGATGGCAAGGTCGTTGATGAACCCTGGTCCGAGGCTACGGAGAAGAATATCTCAATCAGACACCCCTTGCTTAGGAGGAGGACAAACTTGACTTCACAGATTGCTGTTATTGGTTCCAATGTTTGCTCCATCGAGAGCCTTGACTATGAGTAAGTACTGGGACCAAAAATAAAAATAAAAAATAAAAAACGAGATTGTTGCATTTTATCTTCTCCTGAATGTTTTTCATATTTAGTTGTGCTGATATTTATTCGCTTGTTCAAGTGATTTGGGACTTATTAGGTTCAAGATATCGCTGTCATATATGTGGAAGCTATATAAAGGATATAGATTTCGTCGTATTGTCACTATACAGCCTATCCAAACTCTGATTTCTGGTTAAGAATATATAACCAGCTTCTTTGTTAATCAAGAATGACAACTTTGATATGAGCATCATGACTTTGTTAATTCATAAGGTCTTTAAATTGACCATTGACTTATTTGCTATGTGCATCCCAGGATTATTGAGAATGAGTTATTTAAGCAGGATTGGAGGTCAAGGAAGAAAGTCCAGATATTTCAATACGTTTTCCTCAAGTGGGCTCTTGCTCTCCTTATTGGGCTCAGCACCGGACTCGTTGGCTTCTTCAATAATATTGCAGTTGAAAATACAGCTGGTTTCAAGCTCTCATTGACTAGTAATCTGATGGCTGATGGGAAGTAAGTCACATTACTCGATCCATTCGGTTATTGTATTCCAAATGTGCTAGTTCAGTCATTCGCGAGGAATTTTCAATTTTAATCTGAGTAAGAGGAAGAAGCAAAAAAATTGTTCCGAAATTGATGTGATAGTCTGAAGTTCCTCTAATTTTAGGAGGAGGCAGCTGAGTTGTGTATTCGTGTTGTGTGTTGCATTCTTGTCGCCTTATACTGAACATCTATGTAAAGCAGATTTGAGGAGTTTTCGATTTTGACTTTCTTAGTTGTTGGTTCTTTCTCCATTAAAATAGAGCTACCTTCAGCATAATTGCCATGGATTTTCAATTAGAATGTGACCTTTTTCTTCATAGATTATAGTGATTGCGAATGTAGTACTTCATATGGGTTATCATTACAATGTAATTATGACCTTAACGTGTGCCTATTTGGTTTCAGCGCAGATATTTCAAGGCATTTCTTGTGTATGCTAGTTGCAACATCGGGATGGCAGCCATTGCAGGGGCTTTATGTTCCTTCGTTGCTCCAGCAGCTGCAGGGTCTGGAATCCCAGAGGTGAAAGCATATCTTAATGGCGTAGATGCTCCGTCTATATTAGCTCCAAGTACCCTCTTTGTAAAGGTATTCTGAAGATTCACTTTCTTCTTTTTTCTTCTTCTGTCTCCTTGATCTCGTTCTTCCTATATCCCTGTATCTCTCCCTCATGGTAAAGTCTAATGAAACATCCAAGACCCATCAGATATTAATGTGTCGCTATATTTCTGCTCTGGGCAGCGAAAAGTATAGGGGAAAGAAATAACTTCATTTGGCATTGATGTCTTCCTATTGCTCCATTCATGAATTGTGGCAAGGGGCATCAGTGAAGTGGGGGAAACTTTCCTAAGTGAATGGAATAGCTTCTGGGTTTTGTGATGATGCTGTTTTGCGCTTTGCAGTTAGGTCAAACCGAAGCCATTGCGCTATTTGCTGTGCATGCTGAATAGCCTCCTTCTGCTTTCCTGATATATTAAAGCATTTGGCTGTTGTATTTGCTGCCAACTCATTCACTCTCATAGTCCCATATAGAATCTGGTCCCATGACATATTTCTATTACCATGATCATTTACTTCTATCCGTATCTGTGTTTCCCTGAACTTACTGTTCCCTTACGGTGTAATAATATTGGCAGATTTTCGGTACAGTGTTTGGTGTTTCTGCGGGATTTGTGGTGGGTAAAGAAGGGCCTATGGTGCACACGGGTGCTTGCATTGCAAATTTACTTGGTCAGGGTGGTTCCCGGAAGTATGGTCTCACTTGGACCTGGCTTAGATATTTCAAAAATGATCGTGACCGCCGGGACTTGGTCACCTGTGGTGCTGCTGCTGGAGTTGCTGCTGCCTTTCGTGCACCAGTGGGTGGTGTACTCTTTGCACTTGAAGAAGCTGCTTCCTGGTATCTCTCTTTCTCAGGTGCTGTTGGAAAATCTTGCTGCAAAAATGTTCGAAATGGTGATTTCAAGTCTTTTTTTTGCGAGCAAATGTATTTGATCTTCTTGAATGTTCAGTAAAGGAAAATCGTTTAAATTTAAAAATCTTTCTTCATCCCAGCAGGGAAGCTCAAATTTTGTTTTAATATATTGTTGTTACTCCAAGACGTTTGCTATTGGGTTCAGTTTATGAGCAAGCGATAATAATTGTTGGACATGCTTCAGGTGGCGGAGTGCGCTTCTATGGAGGACATTCTTTACCACAGCCGTGGTTGCAATTGTGCTGAGAGCCTTTATCGAATTTTGTTCCACTGGAAGATGCGGATTGTTTGGTAATGGTGGCCTGATAATGTATGATGTGAGTTCAGCGGAGGGAACTTACAGTGGTAAAGATTTACTTGCAGTTCTGTTCCTGGGAGTAGTTGGTGGTATTTTTGGTAGCATATACAACTATCTTATTGACAAGGTGCTCCGTGTGTACAGCATCATAAACGAGTATGTCTCGAGTTGCATTCCTATCTCCTTGACATTTGCATTTATCTATACAGCTTAAATTCCATATATGCCGATCTTTATCCTGAATCCTGGCTCTTTAGAATTAAATGCCCAAGTATTTCTGAATGCTATTATGATTGCTTGTTAATGGACAAACGGCCTTTGTTAGAGCATGTTTTGCTTCTGTTAAGCCACAAAATATGCGATATTCTGTTTGACCACGGCATCCTGCCTGCACTCCTATTTGAATACTGGGTCCTCATGTATTCTCGTTTGTATCCGTCACTGGTGTCAAAACATCCTTGCTATTCATGTAATGTTTGTTCGTTTCTTTTTCTTTCTTTCTTTTTTTTTTTTTTTTTTTTTTTTTTGATATGCTTTTTTCTGATGTTTAATATCTTATTTTTTTTGGTTTCTTTTTGTTTTTTTTTTTTTTTTTTTTTTTTTTTTTTTTTTTGATATCCTTGATTCTGATCTTTAATATCTGATTGTCCTCCTGCAGAAAAGGCCCTTATATCAAAATACTACTCGTCATCTTTATATCAGTCCTGACAACAGCTTGTTCATTCGGCCTTCCATGGCTAGTAAAGTGCACAGCTTGTCCATCGAGTGTGAACGAGGAGTGTCCAAGCGAGAGCGAGTCAGGCAATTACAAGAGCTTCCAGTGCGAGTCTGGCTACTATAACGATCTCGCTTCGCTCTTCCTCAACACCAATGATGATGCTATCCGCAATCTGTTCAGCACCAGCACGGAGAAGGAATTCAAGATCTCTTCTCTCTTTATCTTTTTCACTACCATCTACTTTCTTGGTATCATTACCTATGGAATAGCAATCCCTGCTGGGTTATTCATCCCTGTTATTTTGGCTGGAGCGACTTATGGTCGTTTGGTCGGGAGACTTTTTGAGGCCATGTCAACGTTAGACACTGGTCTCTTCGCCCTGCTAGGAGCTGCCTCATTCCTGGGTGGCACCATGAGGATGACAGTCTCACTCTGTGTGATACTCCTCGAGCTTACAAACGATCTGTTACTGCTTCCCTTAGTGATGCTGGTTCTTCTCATATCAAAAACAGTGGCGGATTGCTTCAACAAGGGCGTCTATGACCAAATTGTGAAACTAAAGGGCTTGCCGTACATGGAAGCCCATGCTGAGCCTTACATGAGGCAGTTAGTCGCCGGCGATGTCGTTACCGGGCCATTAGTCACATTTGCTGGTGTGGAAAAGGTTGCTAACATAGTTCACTCTCTGCAGTTGACGAAGCATAATGCGTTCCCGGTTATAGACGAACCTCCTTTCTCTGATGCGCCTGAGTTGTGTGGGTTAGTCTTGAGGTCACATCTGCTGGTTTTGCTCAAGGCCAAGTATTTCTCAGCCGAAAGGGAGCTTAATGGTAGAGATATCCTGAAGAAGTTTTCGCCAGTCGACTTTGCTAAGCCTGGCTCAGGAAAGGGGATCAAAATCGAGGATATCACATTCGAGGAGGAAGAAATGGAGATGTACATTGATCTCCATCCTATAACCAATGCATCTCCATATACAGTTGTTGAGACAATGTCGTTAGCTAAAGCTGCTATACTATTTCGGGAACTCGCCCTTAGGCACATGTGTGTCGTCCCCAAGAGTCAGGGGGTATGATTCTCTTGATCTCTTTCTCTTGCACCCCCCCTGGATGAATGTTGGTGATTAACATCTTGGTTAAATCTGTTGAGGAGTAAATATGCATATAATGTTGGTTGTGATTTACTACAATGCAGAGACCTCCAATTGTTGGCATTTTGACACGGCACGACTTCACGCCAGAGCATGTTTTAGGACTCTACCCTCATATCAAAGGCCACAAGTAGAGGCATCTTGCGCTAAACCTCATGTTGTGGCTCCGTCTATTCTATTACATTGTCGTGGAAACGGAAGAGGTGCT
This sequence comes from Drosera spatulata, assembly GCA_035668315.1. Taxonomy (NCBI): domain Eukaryota; kingdom Viridiplantae; phylum Streptophyta; class Magnoliopsida; order Caryophyllales; family Droseraceae; genus Drosera; species Drosera spatulata. The sequence continues at coordinate 2,558 of JAOVYX010017912.1, read as the reverse complement.
CGGATGCAGGATGCGATTAACTTCTGCAAGGTATCTTGCTCTACCTTATTCAAGCGAGGGCTTGCTGTCGGAATTGGGAGTCTACAGCTCGCTTCACGCTGGGGAGTGTTATAGCAAGCGAGGTACATTCTTCGGTCTATCTTCAACAGAGACCATGGTATGCCTGTTATCTGTCTATAAACATATAGGTTTTGATTGGTGTGCTACTTCTATTCTTTGGTGCATACTATAAAAACATAATGGTTTGTGTTGAGAAAATAAGCGAAGAACTGTTACCTTATATATCTTGTGTTTTGTGTGTATGCAAACTGTACATATTTGATTGCCATGGCCATATAGAACAGACTTGGTATAAAGATATCAAGCTAATGGACTTGCCAATAGGTTAACTCCATCCGTGTATTAAATGGATAGCTGCGATGACAGCCCACGTTTTTTCGAAATATTGCCTCTATGATCAAATTATGAGACGAGGGATGCTAATCATCCCCCGTGACTCACCCCCCTTCATTATTTTCTGAGGTTGAGATGTTGGGGTGAGTAGCAATTACCTCGTGAGATTATGTCGATGACCCAAATTAAATGCGCTGTAATCTACCTCTCTAAATCTATCTATGACATATCCACCCAGAAGCATTAACTGAGAAGCCGTATGTTCAGTTGATTGATGCGAAGTGTAACAAATGCTAGTAGTACACTTTCGGTGCTTGAATGGCTCTTTCTGTCCGCTTTGCTGGTTGTAGTGGTTGTAGTGGTAGCATTCAACTGGTTGATACAGCATTCAATAGTTATAGCATTGTTGTTGTAGGATGAGTAATGGGAAATATCTCTTCTTATAAGCTTAGTCAATATTATCTTAATCTTATATTATTTATAATATTATAATTATTTATTATGTATTTTGATATTTTATTATTTATTATTAAATGATATGATATGAAATTTATTTTGATACAGAATTATAATATCTAATTTAAACTATCTTTGATGTTTCATAATAAATTTATAAAGAAATATTATTTGATCGTTTCATAAATCATTCTGACTATGACCAATTTTATGATTTACGTGACATTTGTTATATTACCTTCGTCCTAAAAGAATTATAACTAATTGACTTGATACGATAATTTATATGTGTTATTTTTTACTATAAAGATTAATTTGTCCTTCGACTTATATGAGTGAGAGGAGTAAGAAAAAAAATAATGTGATAAATTGATATAATAAAATAAATAATAAGTACGTTTTGGTATTTTTATAAAGATATTTTTTTAAATAGAATAATATTATAATTTAATTGGGACATCCCAATTTAATAAGTGTTGTATTCCTTCCGTTTCAATTTATGTGTCATTTGAAGGGTTAGATTGAATTTCAAAATATCTATTATGCGAAATTATCTAGATAAAAATTAATGTTTTTTTTTTGTCCATTTTACCCATGAATTTATTGCAATTTCTTTCTTGATTGATTCAATGCTAACATAACTTTCAATAAATAATAAAGACAAAAGTGAAATTTCCATAATTGAAAATAACATGTAATAAAAATACCTTAATTTGTGTGTTTTAGTAGACACGACAGATAAATTGAAACAAAAAAAAAAAAAAAATTCTTTCTAGGATAGGACGAATTCTTGATAAGGAGGGAATAGTATTTACCAGTCGGAAGTAATTGGAATTGATTATGGAAAGCTATTCAAATGTGTATGATTGAAACCTTAATGTTTGGCATTCATTGGCAATTAATCGAAGACTAAAAAATCCTAATTACTCGTACAGCCTAAGATCATTGTGGATGGATCATTAACTAGGAATTCATCGCCCATACGACCCAACTTTTTAAGCAAGTAAACCACATAGTAGTAATAGTGTTGTTGTACATCCAATTGGATAATCCAGCAAAGCATCCCCAAGCACTAGTATTTCCAAAGCATATCCTTAGATCTTGTGACGGGGATCATCTGAGTTGATGGTGTTAGATGGCCAAAAAAAGACACGAAAAAATAATACTCCGACTATTCAAATGCGTCCCAATAACAATAAAATCGATAGTGAGTCAAACCTTAGCACACTGTGCTCGAATAAACTTCCCGACCTCGACGATCAACTTCTCAGTCTCCTCGATCTCAGGAAACAAATAGAAAGCATGACACGCCTTCTCGTAATCAAACACAACGACATCCTTCCCTTTCCTCTTCAACCACTCGCCATACCTCAACTGCCAATCCCTCAACGGATCAAACCCGCCCACAAACAACACCACGGGCGGCAAGTCCAGCCCATCGAGCTCCACCGCATTGGGCCCCGACACATTCACGGCCCAATGATCCTTATCCGGCCAATCAGGGCCCAAAAACGCCTTCCACATCCACTCCGTCCTCTCCAGAGACACGATCGGCGCACCCTCGAGTCTCGTCTCCGACTCCGCCGTCTCCTTTCCCCCGAAAAACGGCTGAATCACGATCAGTCCTCTCAACCTCAGATCTCGAAACTCGATCTCTCGATTCTCGTTCTGCAAGTACATGATCGCGACATTGTGAGTCAGATTCCCGC
>JAOVYX010017911.1:0-21219 GCA_035668315.1 Drosera spatulata | reverse complement strand
TTCATCGCATACGCTTCGTACGTATATTTTTAATCCAATATATATATTTAAATCCGACAAGTTTTCGGGTTATTATAAGATAATACTACCCATCATTGTAAAAAAAAAAAAGAAAAAAAGATAATATTATCTTTGTCCCAATTTATGTGAATCGTTTGATTCGTCATCCATTCTTATGTGTGTATTGAATTTTTATAAAATTTGATGAAAAAAACTATTTTTTTAATGATAATGAGATATAAATAAAATTCAGGAAAGAGAATAAAAAAGAGAGAAAAAATAATAGGATAATTTGATTATATTAATATAAATTGATTAAAATAATAAAAATAATGTATTTTTTTTAAAAATTATAATTAAATTAGGAATAGGTCAACTATGCCCATTGAAAAACATATGATCCACGGTCAATTCTTATCTTGTAGGATACGTGGGAAGGAGGTTAAGTTTCAGCCATCGCCTCCAACTAGGCCAAAAAATAGGGAAAAGAAAATAGAAAAAAAAACGTCAAAATTTTTTTATTTATTTTTTAGATTTTATTTTTTAATTTTTTTAAATAATAATGAGATTTTATTTATTAATGGTGTTAATTAATAATTTTTACTATAATCTCCTTTTATCACGTGTGTGTATATATATATTCCGTTGATGCGAGGGGGATTATGACCATAAATTATGTACCATTACATTAGCACGGAAAGAAGTACTTTAGCACTATTCTACCTTTTGGTAGGAGAAAATAGATCAACTGTTTACATTGACAAACAAGTGATCCACAATCAATCCCTTGTGATAAGTGGGAAGGAGGTTGAGTTTCAGCCATCGCCTCCAACTATCAGTTGGGCACTCGGTGATGAATCCATTGATCTGTGAGACTCCCTTGATTCCGAATTGGGTTTCTTTATACTATCCAAGCATTACCCAATTGACCCATTTGCGGAATCTTCAAAATCATTCTTCATACTCTTTTCCCAAGTGCTTATCTTCCAAGTCGTCATCATCATCATCAGTTGCAGCACAAGATGAGCACCAACAAGCTTTCTTGGTTCCATATCTGATCAACTCATGTGGGTTGTCGCCGCAGCGCGCCATCGCCGTGTTTCGCACATATGGGAGTAAGTTGAGGTTCGATGGCCCCGAGAAGCCAGACTCCATCCTGGCTTTCATGAGAAGTCATGGATTCAATGACGATGACATCAGCAATGTGATCAACGCTGATCCATCGACGTTAATATACACCGAGAAGAACCTCTTGCTGAAGCTGCAGTTCTTCTACTCCATAGGTTTCACCAAAAAGGATCTTCCAACTTTCATTGCGAAATCTGTTTTGTGGAGACATAGTTTGGATGGTTGCCTTGTCCCTTTGTACATGTTGCTCAAGGATGAGTTGGAATCTGAAAGGGATTTAGTTATTGCTATGAAGCGTCTCGGTTTATGTCGAAGGATGAGGAGTTACAAGAACCTTCGTGCAAATCTTACACTCATTAAAGAAATCGGAGTTCCTTCGTCCAAAGTAGCATTGGTACTAAAGACACATCCCGCGATCTTGCTTATTGACCCAGACGAGTTACGAGGAATCGTTGATGAGGTTAAGGTGCTTGGCTTCGATGTGACCAAATCCATATTCACGTACGCGTTACATGCGTTCTCTTCTGGGTACAGAACCACGAGGGAGCGTTGCAATGAGATCTATACCGAGTGGGGTTTCTCTCGCGAGGATATCCAGTCTGCATTCAAGAAATGGCCTCGGTGCCTGCTTTTATCCGAGAATAAATTGAGGGCGGTTATGGAGTTCCTTGTAGATAGAATGGGAGTGCAGGTCGAAGCAATCGTTAAATGCCCCTATGTTCTGAGTTTGAGCTTGGAAGAAAGAATCATTCCTAGATGTTCAGTCATCTATGTTCTTGTTCAGAAGGGATTGCTAGATCAAAAGGATTGGAAGCTATCTTCTGTTGCGTTTCCGTCCGAGAAAGACTTCCTGAATAGATTTGTTAACAAAAACCAAGATATCGCTTTGCATTTGCTGAAGGTGTATGAGGGAGAAGTTGACCCTTTCAAGGACTATTCTGCTCCGATAGCTGAGATGGAGAAACCATAGCATGTATTTTCACGAGTGTTCGGAAAACAATCTCTCTGGTTTTTACAACAAACGGTTAGATTGCATGTATCTCATCCTCTCTAGATACTTTTCATGACATGAGCATCTCGGTTGGTGGTGTTGCTTGTTCGCTTGTGTAGGACTCGAACTTCCTACTTCTCATACTTGATGCTTTTGTATCGTTGGTTTTGGATTGCGGACATGCAGCCTTGTTGGGTTCGTCTTAACACAATGTTGTTTTAACTTCTCCCATCTCATGGCGGAGCATATGCTGTGTGATTTTGACTACTTCTTATAGATATCTCTGTTTTAGTACTCTTCTATCCTGCTTCTTATTAATCCAGGAAGATAAATTCTGCTTTTGATTTGTTTTATGTTTTAAGAACAATTTTATTTATGTCTGAACTTGCTTGCGCCAAACAGATTGTTGGATCGGGATCAAACATACTGTTCGACAGGGTTTAACATACTGTCAGATTGTTCTAGCTAGTTTGTTGATGTCATCTGAATTCATTCAACCACACAATTAGTAATAGACTGGCTCAGATGTAGTGTTCGTCTGGCTTACATGTGCTGTTCGACAGGTTTAGAAACATTATCATGAGCTCAGATGAATTAGCAAACGAAACAGCACGAGGGAGCACAAATGATGTTGAAAAGCGGCCGAGTGCAGCTGTGGCGTTCTTCACGAAGACACTTCTTCTTTTGTATTGTTTTTTTTCATTAGAAACAATACAATGCGCCGAAAAGGAAATCATATCTGATACTTCGACATTGGAGTTTAGCTTGATCAATTCTGTTTCAACGGGGCTGCATCAGAATGTACATGCAGGCTAGAACCTTCGGCAAACTTCGCCATGAAATTGCTGGATTTTGCTTTTCTAATTTGGATGATTATAAATTTATAGTAAAAAACATTATACGAAGCCAAATAGATTAAAAGATCACTTGGCTTGCATCTCCCTCACTAGGCATACCATTCAATCAAACCATGCAGTAGAATTCATACTGTTTAACAAACGAACAGTCACTTGAATCCAAGCCTTAGTTCAAGATCAAGATCCTCACTACCATCACTTAAGACACCCATCTCCAAATCCAACCTAACACCATTCCCTCCCTTCTTAAAACCCCAAACATGAGACTCATAACTCAAACTCCCTATCCTCATCACCTTCACTGCATCGACAATGCTGCCGCCACCACGACAACCTTCCACGGGCCTTTTCCTCGGCTCACTCTGCATCATCGTCCTGTCAAAACCAGGACAAATAGGGAAAGTAACAGGTACCTCTCTTGGTTTCTTTTGCAACACACCAATATGATGATAATGATCATGATCTTGTTCATGATTAGGGGCAATGTTGATGTTAAGGGCAATGGTGCTTTTACTAGGGGACTGATGCCTTAGCCTTGCCCTGTCTCTCCTATGCACATTCATGTGACCACCAAGTGCTTGTGCTGACCTGAACTCCTTCCTACAGAAGCCGCACGCATAGGACCTAGGTGGCCACGTTAGCGTGTTCAGGTAAGCCGCTTCTTCTGATTCAACAATATTGCTCCCACGATGAGTAGTGCTAGCAGGAACTTGGACAATTGCCGAGTGTGTCGTGGTGGCTTTGGAAGTAATAGTACCATTTCTTGTGCTTTGGATGTTGATCGACTGATGAGTTGTTGTGGATATGGCTCCATCGCCTCTACTTATCAAGTTTTGTTCCTCCATTTTATAACAGGATCAGTCAAGATGATCTCAAGCAAGAATAATTAAGGACAAGAGAAGGAATCTAGCGAGGGAGTTGAAGGCATTGAAGAAATGATCATGACAGTCAGTATATATAGCAAAGTTCAAAGGGGAGAAGTTAGAATGGGTCTTTTGGATGCACATATGTGCATGATGAGTGAGAGAAGTCAAGCAGTGAAGGTGCTTGTTTGCTTATATTATGGATTATGGTTGGGTCGCAAACTCGAATACATACTAAAAGTGGAATGAAAGAGGGCCGGTGGTCAGAGCCGATATGCCTTTTTGCAAAATCCAGATAACATCAAAGAATACGACGTTCTTTCGATTTTGGTATGCTCATATTCGAAAATATTTTGTTTAGTCATTCTATTTTGGAAGATAGATGCTAGTAACCCATAACATCCGGACGGAACAATACTGTCTTTAAGGACAAAAGGTTTTCTCGTCTCGACTAAGTTTATTGTTTTTTATTTTTTGATTTTATTTTTGTTTTGATTAATCTGGACTAACCTACTAACAATTGCTATTATATTTCTTTCCTTAGCTATAGGAGTGCACTTACCAACTCCTATTGGTTGGTCCAATCGGTTGAAAACTTGGTTTTCCTTAACTTGTTGATGGAATAAATAGAATCAGGAAAACTTCTTTGCATCTTCTTTGCATCTTATGTTTTGATAACTAGATCTTGTGGCAAGAGAAGTCCATAATTGATTGTCATAGGTAACCAGGATTGTCGTTCAGTTATTGTTTTAATCATACAGTTAAGGTATCGTATTACAAAGTTGAGACTTTTAGAGTCTTGATGAAGGTTTAAAAGGTAGGTTCATCTAATCAATACATGTACGCTCGCTAGCATGCATATGAATATTCATGATAATACTCGTTCATAATCCCTTTGTATACAAGTTTTGCACCAAGTCATAGAGGTTGCACATATGATTCACTAGGAAATAGGAGTATCACTATCCTCTCCCTCACTCCAATATAAACACATGCTGTATTATTGAATACTGATCAGTAGCCTCTGCATATGCTATTTGCGCCAATCCATCTTGGGCTATTCTGACCACAATGGCTCAAGTGAATGACAAACTCAACAAACACTCAACTAGGTTAAACTCAACTCAAACATATGCTCCAATTCACAATGCAGAGTAAATCATGATTATATATCCTCTCAAACATTTGTTTTTCCATGAACAATATGGTAAAAGGTCAAGTTTCAGCAGAGTAACCGGACACACAAAAGATCCATTCCTCACTTGTACATATCTTCAACTGAGATGAATAATAGACTGATGCTAGTAGACTGTTGTTCTTTTATTCACTGATATATATCCAAAAATGGGGTCTTTGGGCTATGTTTGAGGAGGTGTTGCCATGGTTGAAACTTGCAGTGTTTACCCGCAGTGTATTGCACTGTTCTGTCTCTTCCATCTATGTTTTTGCTTGTCAATGACCTTCGAAATTTTTGGGACTATAAAAACTTAAAAACGTTGTTAAATGGGTTGGTCTTCGACTCAATCTTCTTCTTGAAGGTCTTGGGTTCGAATCCCACTAGCCTCAAAATCCATGTTGGCCACGCCCGTTGACTTCGGTCAAAGCTTTACCCGATGCTGGTGGGGGGCGTTTTGTCAGTGTCCGGGGGATTAGTCGAGGTACGCGCGAGCTGACCCGGACACCCTCGTCACAAAAAAAAAAAAAAAAAACGTTGTTAAATGGGTGCATAGGGGCTGCAATTCTACAACATGATAAAGACATGATCAGTTGGGTTTCTCAACGCATAGCGGGGTTTCTCCATACTCAGTGGGGTTTCATCTGATCAATGAGATTTTCTCACCATTCAGGGTGATTTCTCCTCACTCGATGGAGTTCTATTGCAACCAATAGGTTACAGCCGCTACAACCACGTTTTTATAATTACATTTCAGAAAAAGAAAAAAAAACCACATGATTCGTGTCCGAAAAAACCAACAGCTATATTGCATCTGGGGTTGCTAAACGTGATTTAGCAACCACTTTGCCGCTGAAAATTAGTAGCCCAAATCCTAGCGCTGATCCAATCAGTGACGTGGTTAATAATTGGCAACCACTGGAGAAGCAAATCGCCAATTCGAGATTGGAATGCAGGTGGTGGCAAAGCAGGGGTAGCTGCTGAAAATGACCCAGTCATTAGATTAGATTCAACAACTGAAACGGTCACTAATTAGTAGCTACTTCCATTGCCGAAAACTTATTTCTGGTTGTCATAAATCATGATCACTTCTTTCGCTATATCCTGCCTGCTGAAAGTGTTCTGATTTCTGTTTCACATCTATGACACTAGATATATTTTTGCAAGTCAAAATCTAACATCTTGCATGGGAGAAACCGTCCACAAGTCCTGTACCAATTTCGTTCATTTGTAGGCTGTGTGCTCGATTTGGCGTTTGAAGTATCGGATTTTCGGTGATAATGCTTCATGTTATGACCACAAGAATCAGACAACTACATCATGAAGCCGTGCATGGAGTCCACAAATACTTGCTATAAGGATCCAAACCCTACTTTCAGTTCATGAGGATAAACAAAAAATGTTACAACTATTGCTGTCCTGTTGGACTCCGTGGAATCGATCTGAGTTTTCCTTAAACAAGGCCTCGAGTTTGAGTCTTGTTAATGATAGCCAATAAAACCTTTGCCGCTTTCATACAAGCTACGCCCCGAGATTTATACTAAGCTGCTTTAGGATTATACAGGAAAACCTATGAAGAGCTGGAGGAGGCAGAAAGAAAAAGTTTCACATGCATGGCTTCAATATCTTTCTCCAATCTTCACAGGATAACTGCTGGTCACTACGTTCTTTTGATCATCTTGGTTCATCAATCCTCTAAAAAGAAAGGATTCACAAAAAGCACCAAGAGAGCAAACACAAAAGCAACAAAAAACCATTCATATATGGAAAGAAACAATGCAAAGCTCCCCACACAAACAGAACACCATACTTGCTAGTACTACATGGCTCAATACCCACTCGACTCGAACTCTTACCAGATGCTCGAACGGATTGAGTCGGTGTAAGTGCGACAGCGTACAAGGCAATATGTCCGTTGGTGAACTCCACCGTCGTGGCCATAAAATGCATCGACCAAGCACGAGTTAACTTCGAAAGGATAAGACATGAAGCTAAGCCAATGACCCTTTTTTTCCATCCCAACATCCTTAAAGCTCACTGCTGTTTCACTGTCGGCCGCCATTTTTGAGTTGTGATGCCCTTTATGTCCGTTGGTTCCTTACAGTCCATCATGTCTTCTTGTTTTCCCATCGGCTTGCCAGAGCCTTGCATTGTCATTGTCCTGAAAGAAACCCTCCATGCTTTGTCCTACTTGCATGATCAAGGTCATATCCATAGAGATATCAAGGCAGGTAACATACTGATAGATGCAAACGGCTCAGTGAAGCTTGCTGACTTTGGGGTGTCCGCTTCAATCTACGAGTCAAATTACTTGAGCGGAGGAGGAGCATCGTCATCTCACGCTAGATCTACGTCGAGCCTGAGCCTGACTGAGTTCGGTGTATGGCACCGGAGGTGATCCATTCCCATAACGGGTATGGTAACAAGGCGGATATATGGTCTTTCGGGATCACCGCGTTAGAATTGGCTCATGGACGCCCTCCCTTGTCTCATCTCCTGCCTTCCAAGTCCTTGCTTATGAAGATAACAAAGAAGTTTCGATTTTCGGATTATGAAATCAAGGGAGGAAGCAAGGAAAAGAAGTTCTCTAAAGGGTTCAAAGATATGGTCGCACAGTGCCTCCATCATGAACCATCAAAGAGGCCTACAGGGGAGAAGCTGCTGAAGCATTCTTTCTTTAAGAACGGTAGGAACTCCGATTGCCTGGTGAAAAGCGTGTTGCATGGGCTTCCAAGCGTGGAAGAGAGATTCAAACGTAGCGAGCTCACTCGCCTTCCATCTATAGGATACAGTACTGAAAATGATTACCATGATGATGAAGATACCAGCGAAATGGAAAGCAAACAGTGGAGGATTAGTGGTTGGAATTTCAATGAATATGGGTGTGAACAAGAGCCGGTTTTCCCTGGTGAAAGAATGGAAGATTATGATCCAATGTCTTCTCAGGACAGTCTAAATAGAGATATGACTGGAATTAGTCCGCCAGGAGAAGTGATTACAGGAGACAACATCGATGGCCCTGATGGCGAGGGTGACAACAGCAATGAAGTTGCAAGTGTGGTGGCTTCACCAGGAGTTGATGCAGCAAGAGAGCAAATTCAAGTGACTGAGGAAATCAAGGAAGCTGGAGGCATTAACATAGAGAATCTGGTGTCAGGATTGATCGAGCAGAGGAATAGTTTAGATGAACAAAGGCGACATGTGAACAAACTGATAACCTGGCTCCAGGGTGTTGCAGAGATCAACATGGACGACCAGCTGGATGGCAGAGTCGATGCGATGATTTCAGACCAAACTTTGAAGTAGCTGAAGCAGGTTGAGCGGATTCTCTTCTTGTTTTGTTAAGAATTGAGGATAGCTCATACGCACGAAGAAGGATAGCTCACAGGCAGGAGGTAATGAGACTCTTTCCCTAAGAATTGGGAGAAGAAATCACGAAGAACTTCAAGCTGTAAATGGCCTAGTGTTGATGAAGATTAATATCTGAAAGGCGATTGCCTTGTGTCCTTTTCTTATTTTCTTCAAATGAAATTCTTTTGGAGGAAATTTAAGGCATGCTTGTACTGGATCATAAATCCACTAGCTTAAATTGAGATGGGCAGTAAGATCGGCAAAACGGGCTATTAGCAACACATTCTCAGCCTCGGATAATATTGAGAGGTCTTCTCTAATGAAGAGCAAATTTGCGACGAAGACGAAGTAAGATAAAAAGATGGGCAGAAAGCTAGCAAGTGTTACTTGAAGCAGAAAAATAACACAACCTAGTGTTGAGAATAGTTTACCCACGTCGGGCAGCCAATTGGTTTTGAGTCGGAATCCAGAGATTTAATACCTTGGGGAAAAAAAAAAGTTCAAAGCAAAGAAATGAAAGTGCAAACTTATGCATAGATCATATTCAGTGAGAAAGAATTTCATGCACCTGCATGGAAGTAGGCGGGCAGATCCATAGACTGTACTCCGAACTTCAAGAACCTCTTAACCAGTACAAAGCTAGAACAAGCTATTGTACCTAAAGAAAATCCTGGCATTGATAAAAAGAGGTAAGCATAGTTCCAAACCTGAAGCTATATGTAACCTTCCTTCCTTGATGACAACATTGTTTGTCCTGCTCATAGCTTCATCGAAATAAGTTTTTTCGGGACTTGCCTGTCAGGAGCGGATGCTCAATGGTTCCCTCGTTGCAGCCACAATGGCAGCTGAAGCGGACAGACTAGATGAGGCATTAGCAGGGCGCAAACGGTCGAAGCATGCTCCTGTTCCCTAATTGCATATCAGATCTCATACTTCAAGAAACACGTGGTCAAAAAGTTCATAGAGAATATTTCCAAGACCAAGGAGCCCATGTCTGCACAGAGCGAATTGAGCTGATGCATAACAACTTGGAAACATTGCTATTAAAATTTGATGTGCTTGAACATATTTGATGAGGTTTGATCAAACACAACATATTTCCCCTTTTTCTATAATGAAGCCATTTGACCAGATAATACATCAGTTCATCAAGAAAGCTCCTACCACTAGGGCAATAAGAGCAGAAACAGCAGAAGTCAAAGTCGTTGACGGAGGAACTCTACCGCTGTCCTTCCTGAGCAACATGGCTTCAATCATAGGGTAACTCATGAATAGGACATAAGCCGATAAGAACAGTTGTGCAAACAATTCATTCCAACTGCCAACAGTAATCGCTCGAGCAAGACCCACAAGGAGCGAAACAAGGTTTAAGATCACTGCACTTCCGACAGGAATAAGGTAGATGTTTGAGGCCTGAAAATCATATATGCCCATATGGTACCGCTTTTCCTGCTGTTCGTCTATCACCTTGTTGGTGGGTGTAAAGCTTGTTTGGCCTACTCCAAGTGTCTTCATGATGGCATCAAAGCTACCATATAGATGAGAAGTGAGTGATTTCATCATCCACATTCTCTCGCCACTGCACCATGATACTATACACCCTCCTGCCGAGAGACCATCGTACACATTCCTTGCCGTGGACAAAATGAATATGAAGGCAATGACTAGAAAGAGAGGGCTGGATACCTGAAGGCAAGACATCATCCAGTCAGAAGGAATCACCGTGGCAGAGGTCATTTCACGCAATTAAATGAGAAACTATTATTTGCTGAGACTCAAATTCATAATGTACACTATTTGAGAATGAGTATCTGACCAACAGACTAAGCTTGTCTAATAAACTGCTTCCTCAAGAAAATATCATCCATGTTTTTTATAATTCACATGATTAAAAGAAGTCAATTATGAAAACAAGAGAAGAAATACTTACTGCCGGATACAAGGGAATGCCGTGAATGAGACACAGCTGAGGAACCAAGGCGAAAAACCACACTGAAGATGATAAACATAGAGGCCAGACAGCGATCACGCCGTAAGACATCCTTGACAGCAATGAGATCTTTGCAGGTCGATACAAAAATGGCAGTACTTGGAAAGTGCAACTTCCACCATCCCGGCAAACCATCTGCTGTTTTGAAACAACAGGTCGTTCAAATTAGTAGTGGTTCTTGCTGGATTACAGTACACGGACTTCCAACCTTTGCAGAGTAAAGTGAATCCTGTGAAGAAGTCTTCCACCACAGAATGGTATAAGAAACCAACCTGCAATGGTAATATTAGAAAAATCACTCTTCTGTATAGTGAACCTATGACGGATCGAATGGATGCAGAGTATATATTCGAGGGTACTGCCTCTTGACCGCATTTTGTGCTCTCTGCTCATAGGTGCATGAGGCCAAAAACTGTGCTTCTCTTAATCGTGAATTGAATTCCTCGCTGTCAAGGCTTGGCTTAGGTTCTTGAATCAGGTTAATGGACTTGATGAACTCGTTTGAAGGACCAAAAGTGACACGAAGCTCCTTGAGACCAGTACCTGGCAATGATTTAGATAAATATCATTCAGCTTGCATATACAAGTTCATCAAAAGGTAAGAGCGAAGTATCATCTAAACACAAGGTAAATCAATGATCTCAGTAATATTTGATCTTGTTGTAGTGATCCTGCTCGCATTGCCTTTTCAAGAAGCAAATAAAAATTCAAAATTGACTTTGGCCTGTTCTTGGTGTCCCAACTAGTGCAGCAGTAAGAGGTTCAGGATTCGATACCCGAAAAAGTTGGATCTCACTAGTTCTTCCCACTGGGGTTCAGTTCTCTGGTTGATTTACCTGGGCAGACTGCAGGGTATTGAGGAGGCCCTAAGGTTTATGTGAAGCAAGTTCCGGCTCGGAACAAAGTTAGAAACAGAAGTTCTTTGTTGTCAAAGAGAAACAGACAAAATGAGCCATCGAAGGTAAAGAAACCAACCTTCACTTAGTTCAGTGCCATAGATTGCTTTCCTCTTCATATAAAAGTTTGTTCCACACAAGAAAGGTCCGCCTGCCCCATCCATACCAGGGAGCATCAACTATAAAAAAGGGGAAAAATTATCCAAATTCAGAAATATTTTTTAGAACTCACATAAGCATTCATATTCAGAATAGGGGCTGTTTGCTGAGGAATTCCATTTGAACACGATGATAATATTTGCTTCGGTCAAATTATGCAGAGCAAGTAATAAACTTGCTTAGATTAGATTTCAGAAGATGAGCAGAACCTCCATTCCTGTTCTCATGACACTGTCATAGATATCACTCAAGGAGCCATTGTGGAACTTCTGAGGGAATTGAACGAATGCCAAGGATGAGGAGATGCTTGGATCGAGATGGAAGCACATAGCTTGTCAGGATGAAGATGGGTCGTTGCAGTACATATCACAGTCCAGTGATATCGCGTACGGAGAGTTGCTTATCATGGCAGATACTCGGAACTGTGACAAGAATCAGCAGATCATGCATCAATGGACAAACACAACAAAATAACTCGAGCTGATATCAAAAGCTCACACTTGGCTTGGTTTGAGAGGAAACTTCTATTGAGATGCATGTAAAGAAAAAAGTATTTTGATTCATCTGAAACACGATTCAGGATTGTTATAACTATATATATAGTACCGATAAAAGTATATACGTATGTCAAAATAATGATGCGAGAGTCATCATAAGATTAACAAAAGGTGATATTCATGAAATTCAACTTAAGAATAAGTTGGTAATATCCGTACCATCATTCTTCATGATGTGACATTCATCATAAGAATTAAGATTAACAAAAGGTGAGTAGCAGTGGAATCATACCAAGACATTTAGAGCACCAGCTTTGAAGTGAGTGGGATTTGAAGGGCGTTTGTCCCGGGCGACATACACCAGCAGGGGCATATTTGCAGCATCTTCTCCTCCCTCCTCTTCTTCATCAACAGCTGCAGCTGCACCATCTGTGCCATTTCTGGCATTAATCACCTGCATCCAGTCATGATTAACATCAGGAAAAACTGAAGATTAGTCGTGAGCTGAACTCTGAAGCACATTATGACATGCAACTATACATGTAACCAGGATCTTGATGATTAAGCATCATCTTGATCTTTATTTTGATTGAGGGTGTTGCCAAAATGCCAATTGTCAATTAAATGACAATAATAAAGAAGCAGAGACCTGAACGATACGTGGATGATCCCGAGATACCATCTTAACATGTCTTGCATCCAAGCTTTCTGATGCTCTCAGCACTCCCTCCTGGAAGGTGTCATACTTCTCCTGTATGCAAGAAGTCCATCAGATATTTGAAATGCATCAGACAAAATCCTCCATACCCGCAAGACAAGGTTAAGAACTAGTCTTCATATAACAAGGCAAAGATATGTGCATCCCTTTAATTATTCTCCAGTGATGTATAAAAATATTCTTTGATGAGTCTGATTACCTTTTGTTGTTGCATGAACAACGAAGCAAAATACATCCACCCAGAGTTCAGTAACCATCTCAGATATTAAATTCAAATAACTACTGCCGAGCTTAACCAAGATGTTGGCTGCTTTCTAACAAGCATTGCTAACTGTAGAGAATAGTACCCACATCGAAAGTGTGAAAAATATTACAAGTGAATATGTAGATCATGAGCCATTTCACTAATTGTCAATTGATTTTAAGATAGAATTATAGAAGCTTAAAATGATATCAGAACCCATTAGACCCAACGGCTAACAAGAAATTTGTGCGAATGGGAGAAGCCCGATTTGAAAAACAAAAAGAAGCTGTTCATATTCTAGAAAAAACGGTTTTGAATTGGGTAGTCAGAGGTTTAATACTTACGTCATTGGCTTTTAAGCTAATTCATGCAATCACTCATGTGTTGATTACAAATTTAAATGATATTAGCTGTGGTATCACGTGTTGCCAACTAAGTTCATTTGTTTTAACGATAAATAACTCATGTGACTCATATGATAAACATAAAAAGAAAGAGACTACTGACTTTGATTTTCGTTATGTCCCTGATGAACTCATTCTGATTGACGCCTCTAACATCATAATCTTCCAAAAAATAAGCCTCAGGACACCTTGTCTTGACCCCATGCTTCCTGCAAAACGGCAGCCAGAACTTGGCAAAACTCCAGGCCTCTTTCACACCATTCAGGGTCACGGAAGCACCAGCATCATCTGATACATACACATGAAGCTTATCAGACGGATAGTCCAAACCCATGGCCGATATAACAGTGTTCATCACATTTATGGTCCGCTCCTTAGTCGGATCCGCGGTGCATACAAACACATCAACCGCAGGCAGTTTCTCATCCTCCGGAAGCCTCTCAGGGAACACAGTCCTCGTGACAGACTTCCATCTGAAGTACTGCTGGAGAACCCAAATGAATGAGAGAAGAAGTTCCGCGACGAGAATGAGAAGCCATGGTAAGACAGGAATACCATCATACTTGGTCCCTCTTCCTCTTTGAAAGAAAAATGCAGCTCTGTAGTAGACAAGAGTAGCTAGAGCAAGGAAGTGAATAGATGCATAAATTCTGTTGAAAATTGCTCTGGACTTATTGAACTGGCAGAGATTGAGAGGCAACGCATTTTGCTCCATTGAAACCATTTTTGCCGTGCTCTTAATGCCTCGTGTTTATGGATTTTGTCAGCTTGAATATCAAGTCCCGATGGCCTCAAATATTCTATCAGTTACATATATAGCAGCAGACAGCAGAAGATCCAAATGCTATTATTTATGTCCTCTTCTGGGTATTTTCCACATCAGAAAAGGGGTCCATAACCGAAAAATAAAATTGTTTGCTTTGATACAAGAGAAATTTGAGTTGATATCTAGGCCTCCTCTAGCCAGATATCAATATTGGCAACAATGACTAAAGTGGAGGAACCCGAAAATGAACCACAATAAATGAAGAAGATAAAGTTTCACATTAAGGTGTGATCATCTGTGATGAAGGAGTTGTTTTCGGAAGTAACGGGGAAGTCTTGTACATATGCACATAGATGGGATACCCTAGGAAGAGTCGTGTGGAAGTCGTTTTGTTTCGGATGACCAATCATTGCAAGAGGTATATTCATTAATATTTATCGAATCTTAGCAACTTTCTGTCATCATGCATGAAAACTCAAGCACAAACACAAGTAAATTGGTAAAGAAGTACAGTTAAGAGAAGAGGATCACATCTCTACTTATTTGGTTCCGAGTGTTCAGCTATCATCTTATAGCTGGTTCAGATCTTGGAAGATACAACGACTGCCTATGAGCTACTCTGCAAAAAAGCCGTTGTCGTCAGAGGTTCACTAAATGCACATTGGAGAAGACAACAGGCATCCATGTTAGGGAAACCTCAAGATGATGTAGTACAAAATATGTGGTTGATCCGATATCAGGAGTACAGAATCAAACAAGTGAACACCATCAACAGGGACCAGGTTTGATTGTTGTTTCTTTTTTGAGCTTGAAGACCTCATACGTAGGCAAACACCTCATCAGAGCAGAAGGATCATAGGATTCTAGCACAACCCCACGCAATCAGTCTTCCGTTTTTGTTTCTCTTCTAAAGAATTATTAAAAGTTTCCGTTGCTTGAAAGAAAAAGGTCAGCTTGGGATACCTGCTTCCTTTGCACGAAACTTGGGCAGCGATGAAAAGCTTCACAAGGGAACTTGGGCAGCGATGGAAAGCTTCTCCATATGATTGAATACATGCATCGCAGGAATGAAGAGGATCTGAACATTCAGTTGTCATCTTGATAACCACCTCTCACATTTCAATATTGAAATTCCATATTTGTAGGCAGGGTTTAAATCTGTAGGCTGGTACAGGCTGTTTTGCCGGCTGTAAGCTGTTTTACATATCTTGTAAGCTCCTATGCATCATAGATATACCAGTAAAAGGAACTTTGCAAACAGGATCATAAATCCTGAGGGTTTTCCAGGACCGCAGCTATGAGTTCTGACATTATCAAAAAGCAATAGCTTCCACAAGGAGGCACGGGATGGATCGTTGTTTCCCGTTGTTGCAGCAAGGTACACCCGTTGTCGCAGCAAGGTACACACCGTAATATATTTGAGCCATAGGTCCTGGTTGACGACAGTTACAAAGTCATTAGCAGTATTTGAGCACCACCAGAACAAATGCAAAGATCCCAGAGCCAAGAGAAGAGCACCAAAAGTCACAGCGATCCGAGCAATAAACAAGAAATTATTGTGCATAGTCCTCACAACAACATGGAAGCTGAGGCCTGAGCGTACATACTCCATTTCACACACCAGCTTGCGCTGCCATTGCAAGCCACTAAAACTCCAGGGAAAAACTAAAACTTCACACGAAAAAAAAAAAACCTTCATGGAAGTCTCGGTGTGGAAACTGCAACATGCTCAGAGAATTTCCATGTGGGACCCGCAGAATCTTTCGAAGGGACGCCAGACTTCAAGATGGTTTTGAGCCACTTTATTGTACTCACAAGTTCTTCCAAATCCATGACCGAGGATTCCATTGTGTCAGACATCATGGAGTTCAACAGAATGCTTTTGTCTAGACGTATTCTCTTTGAGGACCCACCATGACGATCTTCCTCTTCCTTGGGCATTGATCCAGCAGCTTCAGCTGAACCATCTTTAACATTTCTGCTCGGAGCACCGTCTGCGCAACCCTTGTTCCTGTTGTCAGAGTGACTTTTATCCATGTTAATTTTCATTCCTGGAGCAACTGCAAGCCATCCTTGGAAACAGCAGTACCCTGCTTCAGGAGATCCTTTTTCCGTGGGATCTTTGATATACTTGAAGGCCCTGCCACCTTACCTGAAAAACGAGAAGATATAGACACACTTCAGAAGTACAGTACGGAAAAAAATGTCAGAGGCGGCCCAGGCGGGCTAGTCAAATACATTACCAAACTTCGTGCAATCAATGATTGAATCAAACGTATACATAAGACTAGGTTCCAACCTATTAAAAAAAAAGGTAATAGGTTACAGATAATGGTAGATAGTTGATTCAGTCATACCATCGAATTGACTCCCTACCATCGAATGATTCAGTCATAGACAAGAATGGAATCCCATAAAGTTGAAGAAATAGCTTATCAACGTAATATTTATAGACAATGGCAGATAATTGATCGCCAAGGAAGAGGAAAGCAAGGGAGGATAGATAGTGGTCACCCGGTTTTAGTCCCTGATAAACTTGTATCAACGTAGCTTATGAATTACAATTCTTTGCAATATGATAACCATGCTCTGTCACATAAATAGAGAGATCATGTTTATCAGGGGCTAAAGCAAGTTATATCCATCCCCAATTCTTTCTAATATTGAGAAAACAATAAATAAAAAATGGACGCAGCCACAAGAATTAAGACCTGCACAAGACTCAGGCTTTTCCATAAGTACTTTAAAGAGAGATGGTAAACAACAGGAAGAAGAAGAAGAAGAGAGGGGGCAATCAATTCCATAATCAGCATTCCAAAGATCAGTCAAATGATTTATTTAGACCTTGACCAAAAGGTTTGATCAAACGAGCACAGCTGCCTCCTTCATGCTCCTAAACCTCCGCCAGTCATATCACAAGAAAAGAAAAGTCAGATAGCTCACGTGCTCTGGCCTAACTTGCCACTGAATGCATGGAACACTAGGATAGGAAACTAGAAAACCGAACACGCTCGACACCTATGTTATTTGCAGACAAAAAACTTCTGTCAAAGGCGAGCTCCAAGTTGTTTTGCAAACCAACTACAAAGTTTTTGAAGCATCTATTTTCATTTGAAAACAATATGATTACACAAGAATGGAGATTACACAATTTTCATTAGTATCACAGTTGGCTTCATGGTCAACTACAACAGTTCTAACAAAAATCCCAAGATCATTTTGTTTTCATCTCGCACATTCATCTTCATGAGTCAATTATAACCAAGTTGGCAAGCTACAGTAATTTCCAAGTGTAATCATATTGCATAAATAACACTGTTTAAAAAGAAACAGTTGAGTGAGCTAATTCCACTAGCGAGTTCATTCCAAAGTTATGTCAACATCAATTCACCACAACGGATCACAGCTTAAGATGTTGTGGTCACTGGAATATTCCCCTGTAGCTTGAATTAGCTAGTATCTCAGATGGATCAGGATTACAAGCTTTTCTTCAAGGTTCTTGCTAGCAAAATACCTTTTTGACGGCTACACACTGGTAAAATTATATTTTGTAGACCAAGAATATAATAGGCCAGGGTTATATTATAATCACACATAAATTTAACAATTCCCAATAACAAACATTTATCTGAATACACTATGGTAGCATTTTTCATGTGTTACTTGTGCCTTAGAGCTTAAGTATTTCATGTTTCATAAGTTATGTCTCCTCTACCTCACGCAATTTGTTCAACGATACTTCTGAAATATGAAGGACAAGAACTGGAAGAAATGTCTTGACATTATGTTCAATAAATCCCCAATTAAAAAATAGTTCCTCATAACCAATAAAGAAATAAGCATCTCATGCTCCTGATGAAAGCAAACTTACTGATCCTGGAGGTAGCGCCCATCCAAGTTCCACTGACCAATGTAGTGACGGGCGCAAGTCCTTGCAAAAGACATCATAAGAGAATCCTTCACCCAGAGGTGGCTCAGGTAATTCAACCTGCAAAGAACAAAAAATCAAGCTGGAATATACTAGTGTGTACCAAGAAAAAAAGAAGAAGGTAAAGCATACATAAAGCCAATATAACAAAGCCTTTTCCAGCCAACAGATGTACACAAAACAAAATATTATGTGGCCTTCCAAACCCTCAATCAATGTTTTAAGTATTAGCAAATGCTAAAGTGCACTGCAGAGTTGTCACTATTTAATTTACAGTTACATGAAAAAAGAATTCAGTTATATCATCCGAAGTGTGGAAATATAAATGCGGTGAACTCTTCCCTTCACTTGCTATGATCTTTTAACTTTACAATAAACCATAACATGTCATCTTCTTTTTGAATTCCTTCAATGGCTTTCAGAAAGTAGAGACGCATGAGGGTGGAAAATTGTTATCAATGAGTCTCTAGAATATTGTTGAGGATATATGTGAGTAGATTTACCCACATGAATCGTGACGAAAAAAAAAAGTAGAATATATATGAGAGCTACCAATAACCTATCAGCTTAAGCTTTTGGGTTAACAGTTGGGTCCAATTCACATATGTATTTTATTCGGGCCCGGTGGGCGTGGTTTCCTCCCTTGGGGCCCTCCCCTGTATCGTAACAAATACGTGATGTTATACCTAGAATTTGAAATTAGATAACAAAAATAAGACTCTAAGCATGAGCTAAAACAGGTCCTAAAAAGAAACTGAGTTAAAACTAGTTCTATATTTAGAATCAAAAATAGATGTAGCTATCTTTGCTAGCTCATCAATAATGACTTTTTTTTTCTCATTTAAAATTTTTTTGAAAGTCATAAACTTATAAAATTACTTACTTAATGAAGAACTAGAAAAAAAATATACTTGAAAAAAATAGAAAAGTTTGTTAAAAATGAAACCTTTAGAATATAAAATAGAACCAAACATTGCAATTGCAATTCTATAATTAATGCCAAAAATATTTTTTTTTGGACCAAATTATAACAATAGCTGCACCTATTTTATTATCAAGATTGGACTTGCTCTAATATATAAAATCCATTTACTAAACTCTTAAAACTCCCTTATGTCTAGAAACAAATAATAGCATATCTTCTACCATCGACTTGAGTTTGGCTAGTTCATCAGCATAATATCAATGCGGCATGAGGTCCCAGATTCGAATATCAACACCGTTTAATTGACACTTGGTATGTAGCAGGTCACTGCACCGTTCATTCTTCAGGCCCACTACAGGAAATGTTTGAGAGGAGTTTTACAAAACTAATGATATTAGGCGTTTTCTTCATTAAATTGAGTTTCCAGTGTGGTTGGATTCTCAACACCTTAACCAAAATATTCAAACTAACTATATTCACAAAAGTAATCCACATCCAATATAACCAATGAGATTCCAAAATTAAGAGAAAGCCTGTATAGGGTGTTAGTTACCTTTACTTTGACATCACATATTATCTCGATTACTCTAGCCAACCAGAAGCAACTATCTTTCCACCAATCAACCAAATCCCCGACCTTCCAGATACGGCCAGAAATGACAATGTCTTCAGAGATAGTCTCCAAGCTAGGACTTCCACGTTCAGTATAGATTCTAGGATATGGGGGTCGCACCATTAGCTCCCTTTCTTCTTCCTTTGTATTACCTCCCCTGCGAGGTTTCTGGTACAATCTAGTCCAATGCATCTCTGAAAAAAAGTATGTATATACATGATAAGGATAAAAAATGGTACAACACTGTGTTGTGGCTTTTATGCGTAGTTCATGATATTGAAGAAATTGGAATCTGAGTTGTTCTTAAAGATAAGTCAGTTACTCAGATTCCAGTTTGGATAAAACATCTTGGGATGGGATGGGATATTAGTCTTTGTTGGCATTGTTCAAGCTGCCGACTAAGAGGTAGTTACCTCTTGATGAGTGCATTAAGGAGTTGGTTAAGAACAATTCATATGCCAGAGTCATGGGCAAGCCCTGAATATTTAAGCTTTATGTGTTCATGTAAGAAAACCACAACAATGTAATCCTTTGGTGAGATGTGCATTGTGTGTGGAAGTATATCTGTCTTTGCAAGTTTGGTGTGCAAGTATTCTTGAATAATATTTTTGTTGTTCGGGTCACATAAGAATGTTCGACATTGATATCAGAGCGGATGTTTTGGGACCATTAAAAAACTATCTTAATACTAATTCTAGAGGTTGAAAGCTAATGCTAGTATAAGTACTGCTTATTTGTAGAGAGTGCGTAGAGAAATGGCTAACTAAGAATAGGCTTATTCGGTGCAACATAAAAGCCATTCGTGGAGGCTGCATGCTGTCAGGTTTGAGCTACGCCCTTAAGATAGGGGTGGTGTTGAGACCACGTCGAAGATGAGTGAACTTTTCAAGCCTGGGTGGAGGTTTAAAAAGGTTGAATTATCAACGAGAAGCCCTATTTAATTGAGCTTTGTGTGTTGTGTATATCAGTGTATCTTGCGAGGTGGTGAGCAAGTATTCCCAGAAAAATATTTGTGTTGTTCGGGTCACATGAAATTACTGGTCTAGCAGGACTTGGACTTATACTTCACTGGGGATAGCCACTATTGCTACTAGCTCGCAATAAGAGGGAAGTAAAGAAAAAATTATACACATGGTGGCCCAAATGCACACAGATCTGACATTGCAAGTGACAGAGACATTTAGGTAACAATAGTTGACTACATAGAACTAGATGATAAGATCCCAAATTCGACTAATACTAAGTCACTAACTATAGAATGCTTCGCAAAAAGCAATCAGATTTCAACTTGCTCTCCTGTTAATAAATCATTATTCACATTTTTTAGAGGATTGAAAAAGACACAAGCTCAGAATGTTAGCAAGATCCACAAACGTTAAAATACACTTATTACTTGAATATAGAGAAGAGTGCTTACTTTCACCAGGAAAGTCATAGTACTCCATGTGATACACAAAATTCTGTCTTGCCTAATGTCCTTTATCTGAAAATAACAAACAAAGATACCATATCAAGATGACACACATCCAATATGAATAATATCCTTCAACAAAGTATCAACCACAAGTAGGCAATGCGAGGTTCAAGTAACTGAGGGATTCCCCCCGCAAGTGAATGAGAACATAAGAAAACAATAACATCCAAATATCACTCAAAACTAGAAGCACCAAATGTGAAATATATATAAATTAGCAGACATTCAAGAGGAAGTTGAG